>PVIU01006360.1:0-70653 GCA_004026605.1 Ondatra zibethicus
ACATTAGAGTACTACGCAGCAGTAAAAAACAATGACATCTTGAATTTTGCATGCAAATGGATGGAAATAGAAAACGCTATCCTGAGTGAGGTAACCCAAACCCAAAAAGACGATTATGGTATGTATTCACTCATTAGTGGACCCTAGCCATAAAACAAAGGACACTAAGCTTATAGCTCACAAGCCCAGAGAAGCCAAACAGCAAAGCGAGCTCAAAGAAAATTATATATAGATCCTCTTGGAAATTGGAAGCAAACAAGATTTCCAGGCAAAAGGTGGGAATACAGGGGTGGGGATAGAGGTGGGGTAGGGGCGGGGAAGGGGAGAGGGGGAAGGAGAAGGGAGAAGTGAAGGACTGGGGAGAGATTGGGGGAGTGGGAGGGTGGAGATGGAGGAAAGGTGGGTGTTGGAGAAGGGAATAAGATATCTATATCATTGGAGTCATTTTAGGACTGGCAAGATACTTGGCTCTAGAGGAGATCCCAGGTGTCCACAGGGATGTCCCCAGCTAGGTCCTTGGGCAGCAGAGGAGAGGGTGCCAGAACTAGCATTGTCCCATAGTCACACTGACGAATATCTTGATCACATCCATAGAAATTTCGTCCGATGGATAGAGATAGAGACAGAGACCCACATTCACCCCAGAGCAATGGATTGAGCTCCCAAGGTCCAGTCGAAGAGCAGAAGGTGGGAGAAGATGAGCAAGGAAGTCAGGACCACGAGGGGTTGGTCCACCCACTGATACAGTGTGCCTGATCTAATGGGAGCTCACCAAATCCAGCTGGACTGGAACTGAATGAGCATATGATCAAACTGGATTCTCTAAATGTGGCTGCCAATCAGGGCAGAATGAGAAGCCATCAACAATGACACTAAGACCTATCTCCTCTGCATGTATTATCTTTTTGGGAACCTAGTCGATTTGGATGCACACCTTCCTAGGACGGGATAGAAGGGGGAAGGGCCTTGGACTTCCCACAGGGCAGGGCACCATGCCCTCTTTTAAGGAAGCAGCGGGAGGGGGGGAGCGGGAGGGGACTGGGAGAAGGGGAGGAAATGTAATTCTTTTTTTTGAATGGAAAAATAAAAGAATATGGGGGGAAAAAAGCAGCCCTCTCCTTGCAACAGTACCTCTATTGTTTTCCTTATTATTTTTCTGCTGTTTTGCTGTTTGTAGTTATGTCTATGTTTGTGTATTGAATGTGCATGAATGTTTCTTCCTTTACCATAAGGTCTTAAAGATTAATATTACTATTTTTGAATACTACTCATAAAACATTGCCTTCTGTCCTTGTGGTGATATATGGGAAATGGAGCCTCTGGACTCTCTTTTTCCATTTATCTGTAGAATCCATCAGATTGTTGGTGTAGGAGGGTCTTTTATTTGTGTATTGGATTCTTGCTTGATCAGTTTTGTTATGTAATTTTACTATGTTAAAGTTAAAGCCTTTCTTTTTTGTTTAAACAGAAAAAGGGGAAATGGTATAGGAGGGTCTTCTATTTGTGTATTGCCCTCATTGGTTAAATAAAGAAAACTGCCATGGCCTTTTGATAGGGCAGCCCTTAGTGGGCGGAGTAGATAGAACGGAATGCGGGGAGAGAGAAGGCAGTGTGGCAGAGGCAGACGCCATGCTTCTCCAGCACAAGATGGACACTGGTTAGACTCATGCCAGTAAGCCACAACTCGTGGTGACACACAGATGATTAGAAATGGGTTAAACAAATATGTGAGAGTTAGCCAATAAGAGGCTAGAGCTAATGGGCCAGGCAGTATTTCAATGAATACAGTTTCCGTGTAATTATTTCGGGTACACACCGGGAGTTGGGACAGAACAAGGGGCCCGGCGCCGGGAACACAGCCCGAGCCCCTCATTACAACAGATTGTTTCTAGCTTTAGTCAGAAAGATGTGAGTGAGCTGTAGTATTTTTCTGTTCTGTGAGCACAATGAATAAAATAAGTATTCATTACTTTACATGGCACTAAAAATGACAATAAAATGACCTGGCATGTTGCTCTCGGCTCATGTAGCTACAAGTGCCATATGCATTGTCCAGTTTATCAGGGAGTTGTGGGATTTAATGTCCATGGAGATTAAACATTAAAAAATTTTGAATGTCATATTCTAAAGGTCTTTGAAAGATTTGAAGAATAACTTTCCAGCTGAAATATATCTCTGCACATCTAGAAAACCTAACTAAAATAACTGCAAAGTTTGACTATTATAGATAACTATCTATTAACCTGCATTCTTAATTATAAATTACATTTAAATGAACTTCACAAACATAATGCCTTAATCAAGAGCAGAAATACATATAACAAAAATGACCTTAAATTTATATCAATAAACCAAGATCCATACCAATGCAAAGTACTTATCTCTATAGCATATCCCCCTTTTAATGTAAACAAACATTTATAAACAATCACTTAGGGAATTTGGGCATTGTTCTCTCCAAACTGCTTCCTGCTTTTTGTTGAGTGAAGTTTTTTTTTGGGGGGGGGTTCACGAAGACCTTTCAGGGGATCTTGGTCCATCAAACCACATTTGTCTGGAAGGATTCCACAGGTTCTCATCCTCTGTGGAAACAAAAGAAGACCCTCTTTTCCAAAGCAATATATACTTAGACCCAAATTTTTAAGTCAAGATACCTTTAAAGTATATACATTGGATTAGTTTAGTAGCCTGCACAATGAAATGTGTCTCTCTACTTAGCTTATTCACAGGCAAAATTTCAAACAAAGCACAATAATATACATAATTCAGACTCTCTGTACATTTTTCATCTTTACATGGCTTTTTTTTTACTCCATTAATATATGGCTGTCTATACTCTGTTTCTTTAAAGACTTTACTTTTTAAAAAGCCATTTACTTCTTTTTATAACTGTCTATATATTTTTTTCTCTTTCACAAGCCTATGTACATTTAACCAACACTGTGACCCATTTAGAGGTCTTTTCCGTCTGGATTTGTCTTTATTGCATACATATCTATAATTATCTTTTGATCCGGAGCACTTTTTTTTATATGCTAAGTGGGCATGGCTATGACCAACTCTGTGGTTGGCTCCACCAAGTCCACTATGGTGAAGGCATGTTCACTGCCTCTGAGCTATGCATATTGTCCCAGCTCCAGGGTTGCAGCAAGCCTATGTCACCATTAAGCAATTTGTAACACAATGCTCACAGGCCCCATTTACGTGCATGGCTACTGTGTTGTAATCTGCTGGCCTGGTCTGTCACCTGGGTACCTTGTCCTTTAAGAGACAAGCCCCACCCACTCCTAACCTCCACCCTTCTGCTGTTCCACCTCCTCTGCTGCTCTTTCCCCCCTCTCTCTATTTCTCTGTGTGCCCTTCTTTTAGAGATGCAGCTTCTGCCTCTCTCCCTTCTCTTCCTATCTCCTTTCCCCATTCTCCCATTCCCTTCCCCCTCTATAGCCCACTAAATAAATTCTATACCCCAGCTCTCTCTCATGGCATATCTATCTTTCTGTCTCCTGCATGGCCTCAGGCCACCTGGCAGGAGACCAGCTGAGGCCTCTGGTGACCTGCCACCACCCCTCATGGAACTGATCCTCTATTACCTGTTTATAAATGATAACACTCTAGAAAGAGCCACAACTGTTCATGCAACTAGCATAAACCAGGAGCTTGCTGTTTCAAAACCACATTTTTTTTTGGTTTTTGTTTGTTTGTTTTTTGCTGCTAATGCTGAATCAGGAAGTCCTCTCTTAAAGGAGCTCCAGCAACCCTGCTTTCAAGGAAAAAACAGAGCCCATCTGATTAAAAAAAAAGCACTGCTAGCTACCAAAAAGTCATGCTTATCTCTGTTCTTTTACATCTAGAATTCTTCTCCAAGCTTTCTCAAGTTTTGTGTGGATGCAGTCAGCCCACAATGGTACACCATTCTGTAGTTGGAGGCTGCTAGTTAGTTTCCAGCTGCCCAGATCCCAAATAATCACACTGGAACTATATTATTTGCAATTTTGTTTGGCTAATATCTTAAACATATTTCTAGATAGTTCTTACATCTTAAATTAACCCATTTCTATTCATCTGTGTATCGCCACATGGTTGTGGCTACCAGTAATGTTCTGTCCAGTGCCTGTTGTCAGTCTCCCATGGTGACTACATGGCTTCTCTGATTCTGCCTACTCTCTACTCCTCTATCTGCTTGGAATTCCCACCTTGCCCTATTATGCACTGCAGTAAGCCCAAAGCATATTCTTTATTAAATAATAAAAGCAACACATATACATAAGGACTTTATCAAATAGTAAAAAAACATTTGACTATACTCCTGTTTAAGAAAATATCAGTGACTAGAAAGCATGGTATAAAGTTTGTTATTGAGCTTTATTAACATAGTATAAGAATAAGATTATTAAAATAACACACTTTTTAGACATTTAATTATTATTTATTCATCTTTGTGGGCATGGTGTGCATAGGTATGCATGTGTATGCACACACACACACACCTCTATTCATGGAGAACATGTGGATCTTCATGAGTGTGCATGGGTAGGCATGTATATGCATTCACACACATCCCTATCATGGAGTAGATATTGATGTGCACAAGTGTGCATGGGTATGCATGTGTAAGCAGTCACACACACCCTATCATGGGTCATATGTGGTTGTGCATGAGTCTGCATTTGTATGCATGCATACACACCCCATCATGGAGCACAAATGGAAATGCATGTATATGCATGAGTGTGCATGTGTATGAACACACATACACCCCTATCATGAAGTGTATGTGAATGTCAGAGGACATATTTGTGGAGTAAATTTCCACCATATGATTTTAGGGCTTCAAATTCAGAGCTTGACGTTTTGTGGCAAGTGCCTTGACCTACTGCAATACCCTGCAAGACTGACAATATTTTTTAAATAAAATAATAAATATATTTTAATTTATTAATATAAAGTGAAGTTATAGTATTTTTATTTAGTTTTAATTTAAATTAATAAAATTAAATCTTTGAATCTGTGAAAATATTCTCCCCATTTATATGTGAACTTTTTGATTTCCATGGTCACATCTCATTTTCACTCATTGTAACTTTATTGAAATATTGCTCATGAATTATTAGTATTTGAACAATATATTACCTGTCTCTATATGACTCTAACAAAGAATATTGTTGTTCATTTCTTCATGTATATAACATTAAAATTTACATTTTTAAATCCTGTACTCATCAATTACAGTGATGACTTTAAAGCCTTCATAAAGCACCCATCCCTGTGATGGCTCGAATGAGGACGGCTCCATTGGTTCATGTATGGCAGTTCTCAGTTACCAGGGAGTAGAAACGTTTGAGAATTAGAGGATGAAGAGTTGTGGATTTTTTTTTTTTTGAGAAAATGTGTCACTTGAAGTGATCTTTGAGATGTCAAAAACCCAGGCCATGTCTTGCCCTCTTTTTTTCTGCTGCTGGCTACCTGTGGAATGGAATCTACAGCTCTCAGTTACTGCTCCAGCACCATCCTTCTCTGCTTCTGACCATGGTGGTGATGGACTAACCATTGAAAACAGTAAGAAATACTTCAGTTGAATTATTTCTTTCATAAGAGTTCCCTGGTCATAGTGTCTCTTCACAGCAGCAGAACAGTACAATACAGTTGTACCCCAAGCTTTATTTGAACATTGATGTTTAGGATAAAATTATGCAACTTAAAAGGAAAATCATCTGTAATTGTAACTTCCCCAAATAACTACTATTAACATAATCTTTGCTGTGCATCTAGTTTTATATATAATCCTGTAATTCATTTGATCATGTCTTTTAGTACCACTTGCTTTCATATTCTTCCAAGGTAAAGTCTATTTGAATTGTGTATCTGAAGGTAGTAGTGACTGAACATTTTCATTAATCATTTGTCTATAATATGTAATGGATGAGGCATGTATATAGGAAATATACATCATGTGAGATTTCCAGAAAGGCAGAGGTCTTTGTCTGCAGAATCATCTTGAGACCGAAGCAAGTACTGCTCTGAGGCATTATTTTAGGTAAAACAGGCTACTTAAAATGTGCTCAGTCACAGCCAAGGGTATTTTCAAGAGAAGGCTGTAGGATGCTCTGTGACTAAATACATAAAATTCAATCTTCTAAGGTGCTAAAAATGGAAGAGAGAAAAACAATAGCAGTGGACAGTGGAGGAAAACTCAGAAGATTTAAATCCAACAACCTAAAATACATAAGATTAACAATGAATTCTTGGGAACAAATGAACACATTAAGTATGAACAAGTTAGAATGGGCAGACAACTTCTGTATCTACTTTCACTTTCCTTTCTTTCTCTGGGGCAAGGAAACAAATGTTCTCATTTGTTAAAGCTGTAAGAAATAAGTATTAATACAGCATTGTTACTCCAGCACTGACAATGTCTCAATCATTAGTAGAGCTGCTTCAAAAATGCAAATATAGATATTTTGATAATCTTGATCTTTCCCTCTCCTATTTATATCAGAAACAAGAAAAATATAATTTACACAAGGCAAATGTTTGGCTTTACACATACACACACTCACACATACGCACAAGACACACACATGCACATACACACACACACACACGAGAGAGAGAGTCAATGTATATATCATGCAATATAACATCTAAATAATTTTCACTGTCTTCTATTCAACTCTTCTATTTCCTATTCTTTTCTTCCCTGTTTCCTTTTCTTTTTCACTGCTACTTATGAAACACAAAACCGACAGTAGCCTATGTAAGCTCTCTAAAAGATAAACACTGAACATCATGTAAACTGGGCAAACTGTCACTGATATCCAGCCTAACGTGCTACACTTTTGGTGTCTATGTGTTTGGCTGATTGTTTGGTTTAGCTTACTTATTGTAAGCTTTATCATTTCTAAAACAGGCTTGCTGTCTGTCCTGGTTAATTTTTACTATTGGCATAGCTTAGAGTTTTCTGAGAGTGGAGTCTCAATTTGGCCTGTGAGCATGCCTTGGGGAAGGAATGAAAAGTTGTGGCAACCTGACAGGGAGTTCTAACTCTCAGCTGACTCAGGCTAGAGTCATCTGAGAATGGAGCCTCAAATGAGGGATTGGCTGGGTAAGATTCACCCATGATTTTGTTTGTGGGGAATCCTCTTGATTGTTAGTTAATGTATGAGGGTTCAGTCCACTGGGAGTAACACCATTCTTTGGGCAGGTGGTCCTGCATTTTCTAAGAATGCTAGCTTAGTGTAATCTGGCCTGTAAACTAAATAACAAGTAGCAAATTTACGTTCCCAATATTCTCTTCTATAAGGTGAGTTCCTCTGTCAGAGATTGCACAGTGAGGAACAGTAAGGCTGCCTTCCTTCACGTCCCTGCCTTACTTTGCCTGAACAATGGTCTGGGAAATGGAGTCTTACGCTTAAACTTCCCTTTGCTATATTTTACTACAGCAACAGAAAGGAAACTGAAACATTTTTGAAATGGATGAATTGTTCCAAAAGCTACGTTCTTGTGTAGTAGTACTTGCTTTAATGAGACAGTTAGAATAACCACCATTTTATTTCATAAACTAAAAATGAATTTAAGAAAACATTGAATATCTCTTAGAGTTAATAATTTTACTAAGTCCCTATCAACTATCTAAGCATGAACTGGAATTAAGAGAAAAACTGACTGTGACTTGTTAGAAAAATACTATTAACTATTCATAATTATTAGCAAAATGTGTACCTCAGTTCTCTATTTTATATCACTTGTTAAATTATGTTGCAAACTTTAAATTATTTTCTTTATTTTCTATTATTAATTATAATTACACCATTTATCCCTTCACTTTTCTCCCTCCAAGCCCTCCCATTAACCCCTCCTTGCTTTCTCTCAACTTGGTTCTATTGAGTATGATGATTTCCACCTTGATGCTTTCTTGTTCCCCCACCATGATTTTGACACTTTCTTCTGTCTAAATGGTACACCATTCTTTAACCAATGGAATTCCTGCAGATTTCTAGAATCAAGCTTCCTACGTAGAAAGATATTGAATTAGGCTTTTGCAATGGTTCTTTGTGAATAGCTATGTGAATTCATTTTCACACCTGTATTTTGTTTGAAATCCTTTCAGTTAAAATAAATTCCATGATAAAACTTTTCACTTTGTCATGATATGGTGATTCATAGAAAATAATCTAAAATGCATACTGAATGAATGAGCTGGTCAGAGAAAGACTGCCAAGTTCTCCTCCAGGAATTTCATCAGTCACCATGACTCTGGAGAGGAATTAGAAGTGTAAAACCAGAAAAGTTATCATTTTTGATATAATGAAGATTCTGTGGTCCAAGAAGAGAGATAACTTATCAGTATTAAAGTCACATACAAAGTCAATACAGAGAGAGCATGTAAAGTAGATAGATGACAGAAGATTAATCAAGCAACTACTATGAACCAAGATTTGTGTGCTGATTTCAAGCAAGGTTGCCAGCCAGATGAAAAGGTGAAATAGTGCACTCGGAGGTTGGCAGGTATAGCTCTTACTGCTTGAGTGGCAAGAGAAAAAAGGGATGAAAATCAAGAAGTATCAGCTCAGTGGGAGAAATAGATGCACACTGAAATAAACAATTCCAAAACAGGCCCTGGCAACAAACGATTTAGTTAATAAATGATGAAGTATGATTATTAAATTGTTGGTATTTGTGTGGAAAATGTAGCTTCCACTTAACAGAATGCAATATAATAAACAATATCATATATCTTCACAGCCAATGTTTCACAGTCAATGTTTCCCAAGAAGATATATAGGTAACCATAACAGATAAGAAGTTGAAAAACACTTTGCTTCCCCAAATGTGTTTTTCTTGGGGACCTTAAGTTTATGTTTAATATCATAAGCAAAATCATTTTTCTGTGAATAATTGTGACTGAATGAGAGAATGAGTATTGCAGTACTGGTACTCATTGGGAGATATAAGATATCACTTTTAACACCTTTAGCATAAATCATATGCAGACAGAAAAAATTATAGGTATATTATGTACATATGAGACATATAGATCACTTGCCATATACACAGTCAAATAGTTTGAATAAATCAGTGCAAGCATGTGAGTGTGCATGTGCATATATATAATTACATACATTTCTCCAATAAGGAGAAACAGGATTTTTAGCAAAAATGATTATAATATTATCAGTGCAGGTAACATATAAGATGACTCTAGAGTATCTTGTAGTGACAATAAATATGATTTTGTATTTTTATTTATAAAATGGAATAAAGACATAACATTGGCTCCAAGTATCCAAAACTGATCATTCCATGGTGGCACATAGAGACATTTCTCTGTCCTTGTCTATCCTTACATAACCTAGTGTACCGCCATAGGAACAGATGTACCATATCCTAATAAAATACTTTCTTATTTTATATTCCTGTTATATGCCAAAAAAGCAAACAAAAGCAACTTAACAGAGAAAGTTTATTTGGGTCACAGTTTAAAGGTATAGTCCTTGGGCATTCAAGACAATCAGCAAGGGCTTGAAATATCTGGCCACATTTCATCCACAAATCCAGAAACAGGAAGAGAAATGCTCTGTATTGATGTTCAATGTTCTTTCTTATTTTTACAGTTCAGAAAACCTGCCTAGAATGGAGTCCTGCCCACTACAGATGGATTGTTCCACATCAATTGATGTAATTAAGACAAGATCGCCTGACAAAATTGGGACCTATGGAGGTCAGGGGAGAAGAGAGGGTGGAAGAAGAGCACAGGAGAAGGTGAGGGGGAAGGAGAACTTGAGAGAACAGGATAATCAAGAAAGGACAGAGATGAGAGCAAGGAAAGAGATTATTTTGATTGTGGGAGCCATTGTGGAGCTAGCAAGAAACCTGGCACTAGAAAAATTCCCAGGAATCCACAAAGATGATCCCAGCTAAGACCCTGAGCAATGGAGGAGAGGGTGCTCGGACTGGCCTTGCCCTGTAGTCAGACTGATGAGTACCTTAAACGTCACCATAGAACCTTCATCCAGCAACTGACGGAAACAGAGGCAGAGACCCACAGCGGAGCACTGGGCTGAGCTCCCAGAGTCCAGTCGAAGGGTGAGGGGAGTGAGAGTATGAGCAAAGAGGTTAAGACCATGATGGGTGCGCACACTAAAACAGTTTACGTGAGTTAATGGGGGCTCAACACCTCCAGCCAGACTAGGAAAGAACAAGCATAGGTTAAAACTAGTCCCTCTGAATGTGGGGACAGTTTTATGGCTGAGGCAGAAAGCAGGGCTACTGGCAGTGGCACCAGGATTTATCCCCACTGATTGTATTGGCTTTTTGGAACCTATTCTCTTTGAATGGATACCTTGTTCAGTCTAGATATAGTAGGGAGGTCCTTGGACCTTCCCCCAAGCAATGCGCCTTACCCTCTCTGAGGAGTGGATGGGGGTGGGGTAGGAGAGCAGGTGGAGGGAGTGGGAGGAGGGGAGGGAGTGGTAACTGGGGTTTATATGTAAAATGAAAAAAACGATAGTTTTTTTAGAAGAAATTATTAAAAAAATTAATCTCCTACAAGCATGCCCAGAGAACCATCTCCCAGATGTTTCTAGATCGTGTCAAACTGACAGTTAACACTAACCATCGCAGATGTCCTCTAATCAGTGGACTTGTTGGCTATTTTGTGTTTTTGGAGATGTATAGTGCTAAAAATGTATTTGTGCCTCAAAAATTTGTAATTTGGGTAGTATTCCTTTCGGTATGGAAAACTAAAGACAGTGTTTAGGATGAAAGAGCAAATGTTAAATGTTATTAGTTTTATTCAAATAGTATCTTCTCATGTTAGACTATGCCAAAAATTCTCAATTTATTTTCTATGCCCCTCAGTCTCATTATATATCTTTGCCTCATGGACATAAATGTTTATAGTCTAAATCAAAAGTATCATCTTTACTAGTTTCGTGCAACCTCTCCATGCTTACCCATCTATTAGACACAGATAAAACTGCTGAGAGATATAATTTACAACCACCTAGTTTGTTGCTTTCTGGCCCCACTTCCAGTACTTTCCTTTAAATAGCTTGAATTATCAGTGTCCAGAAAGACTATGATTCATTTATGTTCAGCATATAACCTGATAGTCTTGGCAAATCAAATTCTCTTGCTCTTTGAACCTATTATGAACCATCTCCAAACCATGAGTTGCTCACCTGTCATGTTCATGCTTTCTCTTTTAAAGTCTTGGTCACATTTTTTTTTCAGGTACACTTTTGATGTGGTATTCCCCTCTCTAAGCTATGAATATGTTTTATTACCATTGGTTAATAAAGAAGCTGCTTCAGCCTATAGCAGAGCAGAATATAGCCAGGCTGAAGAGATAGAGAGAGTAGGTAGAGTCAAGGAGATGCCATAAAACTGCAGAAGGAGAGAGATGCCAGACCCTTCCTAGTGAGCCACAGTCTCATGCCGATGCATATAGTAATAGAAACAGGTTAATTAAATATGTAAGAGCAAGCTAAAATATTCCTGAATCATTGGCCAAACAGTGTTGTAATTAATATAGTTTTCTGTGTGATTATTCAGGTCTGAGCAGTTGTAAATGAATAAGCAGCCTCCGCCTACACACTTTAATGGCAAAAGTGTCCTACTCAATGTAATCTCTATAGCAAAATTTTAAATATATCTTGTTAGAACAGAAAATATGTCAATGCTAACATATCCAGCAAATTGGAAGCCTTATGTCTGAAGCCAGGCAACCCTTACTACTGCACAGGACTGTGGGAGGCCACACTACTTTTTCTGAACACTGTGGATTTCCCCTTTTCTTTTCTGCTTCCCTATACCTTGTTGCGCCATAAACTTATTGATCCCATAGGTTTTCACAGAGATAATACAGTTTCTTACAGCAAAACTTAATAATCAATATAATGCTATGCAACGTTTTCTATAGATCTATAGTGTTACAAGTAAGACTTCAACTCAATGCTTGGACCTAGCAAGGACTCTTAAACATTACTGGTCCTCAAATAACAATGTAGAATTTGTTATTGTTTGCCTTCATGTCACAAATACTCAAGTACCCTATATGTAAGTAGTGTATGTGCATAATATATTCACATAAGGAGAGTTTAGACACATAAAGTAAAATGGCTATGTTAATTAGTTGGAAAATAGAAATAAAAAGCATGCATTAGTATGTAAGAAGAATGTAACTATGGTATCTACAGGCATACCAGTCCTGGTATGCCAGTTCTACAAAAATAAAGCCTGCCCTACATCCATCCAGATCAGTACTGCTGCTCAAACTTGTGGAAGCTCCAATTTTTCAATTTTGAGAATAAAAGTCAACAATGCCCTCCACCCATCAGCAGAAATGCAAAGTTAACTAAGTACAAGATGAATTGAACCATTCAGCATGTTTTGAAATTTTAATTTAATTTAAACAAAACTTAAATTTTGTGTAGCTTATTTTATTATCTCTTATAACAGGCACAGGATGCTATTATTTTCAGTCCTAGTTTTCATACAGACAGAAAAGATAAAAAGAAAACATTTCAAATCTTTTTTGATGTGCAAGACTAAAACATCATAAACCAAAATGACAGTGTATGATTTGTGTGATCCAATTACTCATAATTTGGTTGTTTTTGTCATAACAATCTGTGCTGAGATGTAACAGGAATGTGAGTGAAAAACAACAGCAAGAATGATGTGATTTTAAAAGCAAAACTAAAAATTTAGGAAGCAGAAGAATATTCTGGAGTTTTAACAAGAGTTTTAAAACATCCTCTACAAAAACAGGTCATTGATCACATGCACTAGAAAGGGATGAAATCTGAAATAAATGTGTAGGAGAGATGTCTGTACTCCATGTGAATATTTAGGAGTCCTGATCCTGAATGACATGGTAATTTAATTTTCAGTTGCTTGAGTAATCTCCATTTACTCGTTTACTACAAATGGCCACAGTGATTCATATACCTCCGATAATAGTCAAGGTTCCTTTATAGCTATGTCCATATCAATTCAAAATCACCAAAAGAAAACTTTAAATGTTCTCAAAACACAGCACAAAATAATAAATACTGACATGGTGAATATATAAATTAGCTATTTATTATCCCAAATTGTATTAATGAATCATAACTTTACTTTGAACTCCATAAATACATGTGCCTAGATTTTGTCCATTTTTAATGAAATGAAAAATTGAGGGAAAGGAAGCTGAAAGGATACGGGTAACACATGTGTCAAGAAAGTTGTTACCAGATAATGTTCTTGCTGCAATATTACATTAGACACACGTAGGGACTAGCTTTATTCTTTTAAAGATGTGATGAGAACCAATATGATATTATCACATGTATATATATATATGTTCATGTGATAATATTTATCAAATGCATATATAGTATTCATTCTAAATAAAACCTGCTAGGTCCACGTAATGTTACTTGTATGAATATTTTCAGAGCCTACAGTTTGCCGTTGGACGACCAATTGGTGTGCTCTTCCCTGGGGAAGACCACTTCTCCCATTCCCAGCTTTCCTCAGTTGCCTATAATACCTTGTATGTATTTGAGAACTCCTGGGCTCCCCCTGGCCCCTAAGGGACACCATTAAAGACCCACTTTATTGTCATTTGACATTAAGACATGTTATTTACTTGAGAGGTATCAAAACACATAGTACATTAGCCAGCTGTCCTCCATGGGGTCTACAGCTACTACAATCACGGAAGTGTCCCAGCCTTTGGATGTGTTCCAGCTTCTTTCCATGACAGGACATCTAGTGAAATGACAGTTTTAAAAGTAACTCTGTGGACAAAGTGACAATATTCCAAAAACCCTAGGCTAATTCCCTTTCAGTTTCTTCTACACATTCAGAATAACTGCTTACATCATCTGCAAAAGGCATAAGTCTTCTTTGAGGTGACATCCCATAGGGTGAGCTTTCTGAACCCCCAGGAAAGAAAGATGTATGTGAAGAACACACACACACACACACACACACACACACACACACACACACACACACACACACACACTGCCGAAAAGCATCCTTTTGAGTAATCACGGAACGGAAAGGAATGCAGCCTTTAAGCATGTTTCTTAGTTTACACTTACTTCTCAAAGTTAATTCCTAATTCAGTCCAGCGTCTTTTAAAGAACATATTAGAAATATTAGAAGCCTCTCTCAGTTTTTCATTTCTGTCTTTTGAAGACCATATTAGAAGCCTCTCAGCTTTCATCTCTATCTTTCTTCATTTTGTTTCTTGCCGGTAACTACTTTCTGCATTAAATTCTCTCTCTCTCTCTCTGTCTCTCTCTGTCTCTCTGTCTCTCTCTCTCTCTCTCTCTCTCTCACACACACACACACACACACACACAGAGAGAGAGAGAGAGAGAGAGAGAGAGAGAGAGAGAGAGAGAGAGAGAGAGATTCACACATCTCCCTTTCCTAGCAAGTGAAAACTTCTCTGACTCTCTTCACCACCCTTACCTCCTCCAATTCTTCCCTCCAGGACCCCAACCTCTTCATCCCAAGGCTGCCCTGTGCCCTTCTTCCCTCCTCTCCTTCGCTGAGCACCTTCACCGCATTCATTCTCATCCAGGGTTTGCAGATTACCCGGCTGTTTGCTGGTGAGAAATCTTTGCTGCAGCTGCAGCAAGGACTAGAGTCGTCCCCCCCCACCTCACCCCCACCCACCGCGCACTCGCGCGCGCGCGCTCGCATAGCCCAGTGGTAAAAGAGGGCTAGGCTGGGCTAGGCTGAGAGGAAAGGGCTGGGAGTGGGGAGGCAGCCTGTCCTCCTGCGAGCCTGCAAGGATGCGGCAGGGGACTGAGACCATGGGGAGGTGCTAACTTCCTCTCCAACCCCCCAGCCGGGGATCCGGGCTGGCATACCCGGCCCCCTGGGCTAGTTTCCTGCCAAGCGCATCCAAGAAGCCAAAGGAGCTTTGGAAGGCATAAAAAGAAAAGAGAAGGGTGCTGGAGAGGGGTACTGATCACCAGAACCGGTCCCTCCGCAAACCCACGAAGAAAGGAGGAAGGGGGTCAGAGGTTGGAGAGGGGACACGAAAACCCCAGTCTGCGGACTGGCTCAGGAGCCTCCCTTCATGAAGACCCGGGCGCTCTGGTGAGCACCCGCTCGGGGAAGGAGGCGGCTTGGGGCGAGGGGCGAGGGGCGGAGGGAGGGGAGAGGGAAGAGCGAAAACGGGGGAGGGGAGAGAGGCCCGTGGCGGGAGTGCGCATTCCGGTACCCTATACCAAGGTGCGGGGTTCGGGGATGCTGCGGCTCGGGTGGGGGCCGGGTGCGAGCTGCGGAGCGCGTGTGGCGCCGGCGTTGGTGTGGATGTGAGCAGGCGAGCGCAAGTGAGCCCCAGACAGAGCGCATGTCTCATCCCTGCGAGCAGAGCAGCAGCTAGACCCGCCACCACCATCTTCTGCATGAACATTATCAGCAGGACAGAATACCTCCCCCAGGGCTATGGAGACTGCGGGAAACATCTGGCAGCTGGCGATGGATTGCTGAGGGGGAGCAATCATAACCTCAAAGCGCCCAAACCTCTCTCTCTTTTTATTTCTCGTTTTTTTCTTTCCTTCTTTCTTTTTCTTTTATTTTTTCTTTTCTTTTCTTTCTTTTTTCTTTTCTTTCTTTTTTTTTTTTTTAATTTTAGCGCCATCGTCCTCAATGCCTCTCTGAAGAGCTTTTAGCAAGAGTGTGAGAGAAAGAGAGGAGAGCGCGCACCAGGGAGAGGAGCAAGGAAGATGAGGATTATTTGCAGGCAGATTGTCTTGTTGTTTTCTGTGTTTTGGGGACTCGCCATGGGAGCCTTTCCAAGCAGCGTTCAAATAGGTAAGTAAATGGCTGGGGAAGGGGTGCTTATGTTTGAAGAGAGTTAAATGAGTTGCAGATAAACAATCCAGGGAATCCTACAGAGGCGCCTTTCCTTTAAAATCAGATCCTGCAAGTTCGATAGTAGACACAGGATAGTATGCCCAGCCTTGACCCTATTTCCATCTTGGTTGCCAATACGATAAATTAGGATTGGAAGAAGTTAAAGGAAAGAGAGGAGAGAGAGAGAGAGAGAGAGAGAGAGAGACCTCCGTGGCCTTTGGTTGTATTTTATAGCACATTTCTTTAATTAAACTCTTTCCCCAAGAGCAAAAGGAAAAATCAAATTTCATTTTATTTTTTGTTTGTTTTTTTTTTCAACCCATTTCTTCCTATTCTGCAACTGCAGCATTCTCTCTATTACAGGAAGAGATTGGGACAAAAGCATTTTCTTTCCACACCTCTTGCCTTGTCTTGCTTCCAAATGACAGAATCAAAAGTTAGATTCTTTTCTAGGAACCTTTGCTGGTTTTATTTTGCTTTTGACTTATGCTTTTGCTCTTTCATATTCTTGGGCACCCCACTCTGTCCCCAGCGACCCTCCCTTCCTCCCTTTGCTTGCCATTCTTCTCTTCTGTCTGTTGATGGGACTCAGCTATTGAATTTCTTCCAGCCGAGCCAAGCCCAGCCTCAAACACCGCATCATTTTTAAAAATGTGTGTACTGTGCACAAAATCGAACTGATTGGGCTGGGTACACACAAGCACGGGGGCAAACTAAGTTCTTTCCCTTGTAAATCTACTGTCCTATGCATCCACATTACTTCGTTCCTGTCCTGTATTTTGATGGAAATCTCCTTTCGTTCTAACTGCATCCTCACTGGTACAGAGAGGTTTCCTGAACTGGCTGCCTGAAGAGGGCAAGTGAAAGAAAGCCAGACAAACTGAATGGTCTCAGAGGTCTTTGGGATCATGACAGATTGAATCAAGAAAAAGCTGAGCTTCCCTGAAGACTAAAACACTAAGCATGCAGCTCAGGGACAAAAGCAGGGCATAGGATATGACAACAGAGCTCCTTAGTTGCATGGGCTGGAGATGTTTGACAGTCCTGGGGCTGGGTCTAACATCTAAAGCAGGAAACACTGTGAAACTGCTGTCTTTCACAGGTGGTCTCTTCATCCGAAACACAGACCAGGAATACACTGCTTTCAGATTGGCAATTTTTCTTCATAACACCAGCCCCAATGCCTCCGAAGCTCCTTTCAATCTGGTACCTCATGTGGATAACATCGAGACAGCCAACAGTTTTGCTGTGACAAATGCCTGTAAGTAAAAAATAAGTTAGAGCTAAATTGAAGAGAACTGAAATGAGGTAGTGGATTCCCTTCTTTGTTACAAATTTTCTAGGAAAATAATTCAGGATTCCAACAATTGCCTGATGTCAGAGAAAAATCATAGTTCAAAAGGGTTAGTGTTTGGATTTTCAGCTGATACATCTTTCTCCTTCCCGCCTGTTCCCTACTTCCCTTCTTGTTGTCTATCATCCTTCCTTCCTTTCCCTGCCTAGACCACACAAGCTGAATTCTCCTGTAACATTTTAGTGTTGTGTCTGTCTTCCGAATGCCAGTGAAAACTGTGCTCAGTCTAGTGTTTTACCCCATGCTTTGGATTTTCTGTCTTGAGTTTCACTAGCGTAACCTCCTGTCTTCCTTTTAAAGAAGTCACAAGCTCTTCCCAGTACTAAAGGCCACGGTGAAGAGGCCAGACGAGTGATGATGTGGAGAAAATACATTTAAGTCAGCTGGTAGACGAAACATGGGACGCAGTGATGTCATTTGTGGCTGTTCTGCCCTTCTATTTTAGTTTGTAACTACCTCTTGCTGTCTTAATGGACCTGGCTGTCCATGAAACTCCATGAGGCCTCACCCTGTTACCAGTCACTTTAGTCTCTGATCAACCTGAATTTTAAAACACACCCAGCTGAATTTCCACACAATGAAACCACATGAGAGACTTCACATAATGCTACAAGCAATCAGTTGTACAGAAGTCCCCCATCAAGATTCTATGTAAATTGATGTGGAAAAAACTGCCAGCTAACTGCATTAACATAAATCACTAATATCTAACCCATCCATGGCATTGGGCTGGCTTTTAGTTCAGTGGGTGATGCATGCGATATTTCAGACGCTTCCTCCGTTTTCTGTGCATATCTACTGCCGTGTTAAAACAATGCTTCTGACTTGTCTGAGATATGAAGAAGTGGTCTCTACGTAAAATGGTGAGTGCTTTGTTTCTATTGCACCAAGTTGGAAAATCTTTTAATTTAAAATTGTCAGGACAAGAAAATAAACAGAAAAAAGAAAAACATAAGAAGGGGTTTTAAGAGAAGGAAGTTATCTATTTCATGAGCTAAAGTGCTTGCATTCATATTATTTGTACTTAATTCACTTACCAGATAACAGGATGATTCTTTATTTTGGAGATCTGTTTACTACTATATTGTAGAACTTAATTTCATGAAGGTGTTGAAGCTTTTGACAGTTTTATAAAATATTGTGGTTATATATTTGTCATGATTCTTATGTCTACTACTATTTAGTGATTATTGCTTATTCGTTTTCCTTGGTTACAAAATTAAAATTGGTTTACTTTCTGATGAAACTAATATTGTTTTATTTGGGAATGAAACTAATATTAAAGCAAAAGGGTGTTATTTTAAGCCAAAGTTCATATAAAGTATAGCTAGACTTGTGGATAATTATTTATAAATTTTAGGGGTTATTTTGTTCGTGCACCAAGTATTACATGAAATATCAACATTTCACACAATTCTACTCAAAGCATTCTCATTAAAGAGTGATGGTTACTCTTTTTTTATTTTACATTTATCTTGTGTCTCTCCTAAGAGTCTGTCTCCTAAGAGCTTGTAAACTAATTGATTATGCAAATATATTATTCAAACTAAGGGGACTTTTGTCCACAGTGAATTACATTTGAATACTATCACTTAGTTTTGAATGAGTTTTATTTTCACAAATTAAGACCTTAAGAATTGAAATGGTTACATGATGACACTCAGTTTTGTAAACTGCGAAGTGCTGATCCTTTCTTACTCCATACCACCAGTTAAGCTCATTTATCATCATTTTAATTAGTATTATTTTGTTTATGTAACAAAACATGTATGAAATAAAGTGTTTGTGGTAAAGCATTGCTTAACCCGAGACTGTGACAGCTGGCTACACAGAAAGTAAGAGAATTCCAAAGTATGAAATATGGAGGATGCTCTTCCCTAATGTGCAATAAAAACAGTAACTTTAGATGTACCCACGTTCCATACAATGTTAACAAGCTAATGGTTTTCACACTGATACATAATTCGTTCTGCATAGATGTTTAAAAATATTGTTAAAAGCAAATTGTAAATAAGCAAAAATATTTTTAGTGAAGACATTTCTTATTTTTGATAGATTTCTGTACTGAATTCCTTAAGATAAACCCAAGATCCATTTGGGAACAATCCATGGAGAGTGTGAATCAGGTGGTTGGTGCTTATTGGGTAGACTGGCCCAAAACACACACACACACACACACACACACACACACACACACACACACGATTCAACTGTAATTACAGGTGAACCATAAGCAGTAACTATAAGGTAATCTCATCTATCAAACTATATGCCTTTGGGTACAAAAAGATAAAAATAAATTGAAATTTAGTATTTGGAAAATTAACATGTTTTTTTTTCTTTGTAGTGACACAGACTGGATTTTCAAACTTGTTTTCTTGGAAAGCATATAAATAATAATATGTGTTACACTCAATTTATTTTAGTTGTAATATTCCCATACTGAATCTTTATAAACTTCTAATCTCCTCTCTGTGTGAATAAAGAATATTAGACAGGGTATATTTAATTGCTTTTATGAAAACTACACTAACACACACACACACACAAAAAAAAAACCAGACAATAATAAAGTGTGGATTCTCTGCTTAAAAGACATAATCCAATGTGGATTATCAGGACCAAATTAACATCAGCGCTCTAAAAAATATGTCTATCACTAAACCACTCTATGTATAGAGTTTACCAGCTTGTAAAACTGGATATGATTAATTCAAAAAGAGCAATTTGGGGGCATCAATACCATTTTCTAGAGGAAGCACTCATTTGGACTTCGTATTTTATCCTCAGCGGTACTAGCATATCTTTAAATTAAATTTTTTATTTTTTAGCTATTCATATTGCTAGGAATTCAAATTTTACAGGATATTAAAAGGAAATTAGAAAAAGTACAGATAATAAAAATTATAACCACTTTCAATAACAAAAGTAAGTACAAGTAACTCTTTCATGCAAACATTTACTGTTATTGGATATTTATATTTTGATATTGTATCCTATATGAAGTACATAAACTGAAGAAAACATATCCAGGGTTAAATAATAAATGTGGTCAATGTTTTTTAATTGAATTCTTTAATATATTTTATATAGATTTCAATATAGCTATCTCTGCAAAAAACTGGATAATGTACTTACAAAACATTTGATACAACCCATAACAGGCTAACTTTAGAGATATATTTGCACTACTTAGTAGATATTTAGCTTAGAGAATATTTGTTAAATTTAAGCAAAACTAGTAAAAAAAATACTAAACTATTACCAAATTTTAAATATAATATTTGAGAAATTATGAACTTAAATTTTTTCTTAGAATCATCATCACATGATCAATCCCTTGATGAATCAGCTGTTGTGATATCATGTACTAGCATCCAATCTGTGGAATGATGCTTTAAGTTTAAGATGAACTGTGGGAAGTACATAATAAACCAGATACATGGTCAAAATAGAAAAGAGAATTATAGGGTTTCTAGACTGATTCCTTCTTTAAAATTTGTACGAGGACTGACTGGTGAGCATTTTTTTAAATGTATTTTCTAATGATGTCCTTATCTTGCTCAAATTGTCTGCCTTAAACAATTTGCTCAATTGTTTATCGGATGATGGCAGAGAAGTTACAATCATTGAAAATCTGTATATTATTCTATAGTAACAGTGAGAGTGGTTTGATTTTGAGATAGGATAACACTCTTATAGCCTAGAATGGCCTAAACATCGCTATAAAGTATAGGCTAACTTATAACTCATGATTCTCCTGCCTCAGCCCTTCTGCGTACTGGCATTAGAGGTGTATACTAACTTTCCCAATACCAATCACATGTCTATTCTTTTATAGAAGGTAAATCTAGCTTCTTTTGGTTGACAATTTACTCACCAAATTGAAATATCCAATGACAATGATAAAAGTAACTGGCTATATAAAATGTAATTGCTTAGTTAATTTAAATCCACAGAGAATATAAAATTATAGAAAATATGCCCATAGGACTTCCCACTTACACAGTAGTAAAAGCTCACTGATGTTAAGAGTTACTCATGTCTGGAGTAAAATTCAACAATGCTTAAATACTGTTGTGTATGCTTTCCTTTAGGAATATTGGGTCTTGTAAAATCTAAGAGACTGAATTGGGCTTCAGTAATATTCCTAAGCAGGCTAAAGATAAAGCTTTATTCTTCAAAGGAAAGATATAAAATAGAAAATAGAATTAAGTGTACTTACTTTTGGTTTAAAAAAATTGGCAGACTGTGATTCGTTGGGCTTTCATATTTGGAATTGATAGAAACAACCTACATTGATCTGAAGTAATTGTTTAGTTTTATGATTTTCTATCTCCCCTGTAATTTCCCATTCTAAGATTAATGACAAAAATGTGAGTCCCATTGCTTCAGTTTGCACTTTTGCAGATGGCGAGTGATTTATAGTTTCCACTGATAGGTTTCTGAGTGATCACAACAAGGACGTTTTACAAATTGTCATAAAATTCCTTATTTTTTTCCCAAATAGGTGTTCTCCAAGTTTTATTTATTTTGGAAAGAGGAAAAATATGTTCACTTCCTTCCAATGAGAAAGTTCATTGTCTAGCTATCATTTGCCCATTGATAATTCATCTCTCTATATCTTATATACAGAGGAACACCATCATTTATCTGGTGTGGGAGGTCCTTCTGTCTATGTGTTGCTTTCATTGGTTAATAAAGGAACTGCTTTGGGACTCTAAAAGAGCTATGGGGGAGCAGAGCTGGGAGGGGAAAACTAAATGGAATGCTGGGAGAAAGGAGGCAGAGTCAGAGGGACGCCATGGAGCTGCCAGGGACAGACTCTGGGAATTTTACCCATTAAGCCACTGCCACATGGCGATAGACAGATGAATAGAAATGGGTTAAATTAAGATGTAAGAGTTAGCCAATAAGAAGTTAAAGCTAATGGGCCAAGCAGTGTTTTAATTAATACATTTTCTGTGTGATTATTTTGGTTCTGGGCAGCCGGTATGAATAAGCAGTGCTCCTCCAACATTTATCTGAATTTTAAAGTTATGAGAATGCTTTAGTTTTAGGACTACTACCACATCGCATAATTTAATTTGCCCCAAACTAATGTTACATAAACAGTCTAAGGAGACAGGCCTTGTTTTTAGGTTTATATCTTTAGGCTCAGAGTAGTTTCTTTGTTTGTTGGAGACTTGGTATTTTTACCAGGAACCACTCCAGCGATTTTATCAGGAAGCCTCAAATTATGAAAAATACATCCCTACTGAGATTGCTTGAATTGGACAGAAGTAAGAATTTCCATTTATCCTTTCTGTAATTGCAGTATTTTGAAGAAAATAGAGCAAGGCAGTTCTGGGCAATTTGTTCATTAATCACATGGCAGTGAATAATGGAGCAAAGGTTAAAATCATATTATGTCATCTATTCATTCATGAGATTAAGATAATGGATTTGTCTATTTATTTATTAAACATATTCAGGAAGAGAAATTCTTCTTAAGATACTATGGAAGAAACTCAGAATACAAAACATTTTAAGAGTAGCTGTTACCCTCCATGAGCTCTTAGTGTGGGGGTAAGAGACAATTCAGATAGCATATAAATTATGGCAGAGCTCTAAAGAGAAAACAGAGCTGTGATATGGAGAAACACAGAAATGGTAAGAACACCAAGCTTGGCACAACATTTAATGATGTTGCCTAGTCAGGGTTTCAACCTCTTGCTGAGTCATTTAAAGGAGAGGGAGGCACAAGGGTGTGAGTAGATGCTATGTGAGAAGACATGAAGGTGTGGGAAGCCAAGACTTTTTGAGCTAATTTGGTCTAGGAGGAGTATGAAAAGCATTAAGAGGGCATCAGTGTGCTAGGGGACAAGGCTTTGTACATGTACAGAAACTCTATAACAGTTGCAAGGAGACCTCATGGAAGATAAAAGAGGACATGTAAATTATTGAATTGAATAAAGATATGATCAGATTTGCATTTTACAAAAAGCAGTATGGGGACACAAGAAAATATATTGTAAGATTAAATAATGGAAAGCAGAAGTCCTGTTAGTTAAATGTCAGAGTGATGCGATTTAAGGTAAGAGATGCTTAGATTAGAGTAGAACCACCAGGAAGAGAATAAAGCTCACACACCACAAATACAGAACTTTCATCAGGACTCACTGATTGGTCAGATTTGTGTGGAAGGGTGCCAGAAAAGTATAGTGACAATAAAGATTGTCAGCTGATGTCTCTGACCTGAGGCAAAAAAAAAAATGTTTTACTGGTGATGCTGACTAACAGAAGAAGTAGGTACACGGTCAGAGATCTGCGTGAAGATAGAGAGCTTCATGGGGATGGATTGATTATGAGCTGCTGAAGGCGCCCAAAGAAGATGCACAGTAAAAAATTGGGCATGAGTGGAGGTCCTGGACCCACACAGCAGGAAAGGACCGTGGAGCATCAGTCCCTCAAATGTGCCAATACTTACAAAGTGAGAAGAGAAAAATGGTCAAGCAAAGGAGTGTGGGGGAAAATGAGTCAGAGAGTTTGGAAGAAAAAATGTGGTAATACTTCAAGTAAAGGAGGAACAGCCTTGTCAAATGCTTTGGAATCACAATCTATAAAGAAAACTGAAACACCATTAGGAGATATTTTGATCTGTTCTCTTTAGAGTGTTCATTTGTACTTTTAATCAAGAGAAATTTTACAAAGGTCTCCTTCATTAAGCCCACAAATGTTCTACTAATATATAATTTCCTGTATATGATGGTCAAACCCTTCTTAACGTTTAATTAGAAGTATGAAGGTACAATTATTAGGCTTTGAACAAGGGAGATTAAATTTACAAAATAAGGAAGACAAAGTTACACACAACTCCATCTATCATCACAAAGTAGGAATTTTTGTGAAAAATAGGAAGATGAGTGAAAGAGAAAGTCGTGTTTTTAGAATTTAATGAAATTTTCATAGCCAAACATTTTCATAAATTTTATAAGTGAACATTTTCCAGTAAATATTAATATTTCAATGTACTTGTATTTTATGTTTATGTTTCAGAGAAGTTATACAGGTTTTATATATTTTGTTGATACTTCATAGACATGTGTTTTGGTCTCGCATACAGTTGTTTAATTTACACACACAAATCCAAGGTTCTATTTATTATCCTTACAAAATCCTAAAAGAGTAAACTTTTTCTTTTAAATTTTATGATTTTTATTGAGCTCTACAATTTTTTTTTGTTCCTGTCCCTGCTTCTTCCCTTCCCTTCAACCCTTTCCCAAAGTCCCCATGCTCCCAATTTACTCAGGAGATCTTGTCTTTTTCTACTTCCCATGTAGATTAGATCTATGTGTGTCCCTCTTAGGGTCCTCATTGTTGTCTAGGTTCTCTGGGAATCTTTTTAAGAATGACTATTTTACATTTGGATTGGCAGAAGGAAAAGAATTTGACTTATTTACACAGGTGTGGAGCTAGTGTATCACGTGTGCGTGTACATTTACAAAGAGATGATCTTAAATGTTTAAGCAGCTTTTCAGTTAGTTTTTCGTCACACAAAAGGCCCAGTTCCATAACCCTCAAGGAATCTCCTACCACTTATGTAAGAATTTTTTTCTCTACCTTTGTCAAATGAGTAGACTAGGTTTTATCCTGCTAGCTAAACTGGAATCTTTCTGTATAATCCATCTACATCCTGAGCCAATGGGGAGCAAATCCTTAAAGGGGACACCTTTGGTTTCACCCTTCGATCTCCTACTATAGTCTTATGGCCTTAAGTGCTTCACTTACTAGAAAGCACATACTCTGTGTCCCCACTATTTTTTAAGCACAATTTACCTTCTTTTTTATAATTACTACTTCTGAAACACTGGGTTTTTGAAGGTTATCAGCGATTTACAAAGGATTAAATGCAGTTTCTTGGTGTTCAGTGTCTGCATAATCTACAGGAGTCAATACAGAGGACTCCCTGTTTTCTGACACTCATTCAGCCCCTGATGATGATAATCATGGTATTAAAGAGCTATTAAAGGAAGCTTTGCCTTTGTGTTACCTTCAGTTTTATACAACTATGAAAGGTAAACACAACTTTGATTATTTTATACAAAAAAGAACATTTAAAAACACTTAAAATTTGCCTAAGGCTACAAAATAGCATTGCTGTAGGATTAAGGACATTTCTTCAAATCCATTGCACTATTTGACAGCTATTTTTGCTGCAGTATCTTTCTCAATACAAGATCAACAAGGTAACCATCACTTGGTGTAATTACGGAACCTTAACTTAAATATCAAGAATTTATTTCTAATGATTTTAATTCAAACCAGCAAACATGCCTAGAATTTTACAGTACAGTGAAACTTGTAAAATAACACAAGTTGTAGCAACATAACTTCAAAAGTTTAACTGTTGACAGTTGACACTCCTATTACTTTCTAATGCCAATTTCATGTCACAAATGCCACCATGTATAACATAACTAAATAAATCTTAACTCTTTGATGCTCTGTTAATTGGCAAGCCTACATATTTCTACAGGTGAATTATTTCATTTAAGAATATAAATATTCATGATTAATTTATCCAGTAAACTGATTTGAGATGTTCTTAGCTGTCAGGCAAGTTCTTCATGGTTGTCTTTGACAGGCTTTCGAATTCTAAATAAATGAAAGGTGGTAGTTAAGGTTTGACCTATGCTTGAATTGATGAGTTTTTCAAGCACCATTACCCAATCTCACTTCATAAAGCTTCCATGTCATCGATGAAACTTTCAGTGCTATATTAGGAATTACAAAGAAAGAGTATTTAAAAATGTTTACCTCTTTTTAATAATACATTCCATTTCTTCAACTGTAGAAAACACGTTCTGTAAACTAGTCAGCGTTGGCTCACGTAATTGTTGCTCACTTACTTTTATTATGCAGGTACTTGGTCCAAAATGTAGTTTTGTCATCAGTAATGTTAAATACATTATGCTTTAGGTTATATTCATTTTCATATTTCTATTGAAATGTAACATATGTTTGTGAATGATCAAATGATTCAGCATCTAAAGAGTTAGCACACTTGGACCATCAGACTCAGTATTTTGGATACTCCTGCATTTCAATGTCACCAACAGCACTGTGACTGGGAACTGGTGTGAATTCGTGTAGCAGGATCTCCTGGTGATGAAATGACCACATGAAACAGTGTGGATTTGAGCTTTTAATTGATGTGGTCATATTTTCTCCTTTAACAAATGCTATATACATTTGCAACCTCCAGTATGAGAGAATAATAGTTTTCTGTGACCTGCCAGCACTAGTCATTATTGGTCTCTTAAATCATCACTCATCCTGTGAGGTGAAAATGACATCTAATTGCTACTTTAATTTGCATAATTTTAATAGTGAGAAGGAAAATTGTTCTATACTTCAAAGCCTTGTGTGCCTCTTTCTTTGTGAACTGTCTGGTCTTTTCCTTTGTCGTCCCATGCTTTCTTCTCTAAGAAAACATTTTTATATTCTAATGTTACACATGAGGCCATCACATTTCATTCAGCCTCAGCTTTCTCACAAAGGTCTTTTGTCATGCAGACATTAAAAATTTGTATTTTTCAAAGTTATGAGTCATTTTCTTTTTGGCTTCTCTGTTTTGTGTTGTAATTCTAAGAAGCACTCTTATTTTTAAAACCACAAAAATTTGTCCTCTGCTTCCTAGGATATTTATGGTTTTAAAATTTGTATTTCTAAATTAAATATTCTGAGAGTTATTTCCTTATTCATATTAAAATCATTGTTTTTCTGCACTCTTATGTGAATAAGTGATTTTTTTGAATTAAAAATTTTGAACTGTTGCATCAGTGCAGAATTCATTTCCTTCCTTTAGAGAACGAGAACCCAGATTAAATTTCTGCACTGTTTCTTGAAAGCTCGTCTAATGGTTTTGTCATCTGTTTCTCTTTTCCTAACAGGCATAGGGGCCATACTGTGAGTTTGCATATTTGTAGCATATATTTTATACCGTATCTTAATGTTTCCTTGATTTCATCTTCTTTTTATGTCTCTCACTTGTCTTCTGATCAAATCCTCTTGCTTCTACATTCAAAGTTTATCACATATTTTCAACTTCTCTAATCCCACCAACCACGACCAAGTCAATGCTGTTTCATTATGGCTTTCATCGTTAATCACATGCTTCTACATTGTGTCCTGCACCAACAGTATACAGGTGCCTGTGTGTATGTATGTGCATGTGTCTTTGTGAATGGACATATGTATTGCATGAATGTTGTATACATTTGTGTCCATGTATCTGCTTCTTGCGTTCAGGTTCATGTGTATGTTTGTGTGTGAAAGTGTAAGTACCCACATGCTCCCCTGACTGTGAGGCCTTGCCTTCCATCTTACTCAAGGCAGAAGTGCCTGCCAAGAGAGCTGCACTGCTGGTTTGGGGAATCTCCTACCTTTGCTCCCACATGTACACACTTGAGTTATAGACATGTGCTACTGCCTCAGGTTTATGTGGGTGCTAGTGATTCAAACTCAGCTCCTCACACTTTATCCTTTGAACCATCTCCCCAGCCCTCTCAGTCTACTTTATAAGCCAGAATCAAGAGTGCCCATCTGAATTTACAAATCAAAGGCCGCCTGCAGCTTTTCCTTATCTTTTGTTCTCTTTAGCATGCTGGGTACTCTGGTCTTCTGTCTTTGCCCTTTCTGCTCCTTTCCTGGAACCCCCTATCCAGTTGTTTGCTTAAAGAAATTGTTATGAACCTTCAAGATTCAGAGCATATGGGACTTTCAGAAATACATATGCCCCAAATCACAACTCTACTTACACTCTGTACCAGAACATTAACCTAATAGCTACCTGAACTTGTCACAATTTTAAGCATTATTTCAAATTTTTTATATTTTGCAATCTACATTTCACACCAGAATAAGATCTTTCAAAGCAAAGGATGTTGTTAAATGATGGAAGCACATCTCATATAGTTCCTGGCACAGTGTGAGAGCCAGTGAGAATATGCATACATGGGTGGGTGATCTCCTTGCTAGTCTTACAGGCCACTCTTAAGCTCACTAGGAATTTTCATGTGTTGCTTTTGAGAAAGCAAGGGAAAGGTGTAAAAAGAACTAAGAAGCTGATACAGAGAGGTGATCGTCATTTTCTTTGTTTTACATATTCATTTCAATTGTTTCTATTCCATCTTACTTCTAGAATGAGCTAAGGAAAGGAATATGTTCTGGGAGGAAGTAGTTGGGACTCTAATGCACATTGGCATACAGAATCATAGTCAGATCATTCTTTGACAAATTTGAAACTGATAGATGAGCCCTTCAAACTGATTTATAACATTGGGTGTCTACTAACAGAAGAACTTGAAATGTGGATTGAAACCACTTTGAGAACTGCAAGAGGCCAGCTGGAAAGGTCAGGTGAGCTAGAGAGTATACACTGGAAAACCCATCTGTGCAGACACTGCCTCCTCAGTAGAAGATTTCCGAGATAAGGGTGTGTTCTTAAAATGTACAGTGTCTCTCACTGAAGGGCCTCATCACCTCCATAGCAACTTTGACATATATTTCCTGACAACTTTCTAAAATTTTTTTATAATCCTTTATTCCCCTGTTGTTTGAAATGAGCTTATTCTTGAATAAGTACTAAATATATCTGTGGAGGTGTCCATCTTACCTAGTCAGGGTTAGAAGCATTTCACCCCTTCCTCCTTACAAAAGATTTAGATCCAAGAGAACTATATTATTTTTCCCTTGGAAATTTTGCATGCCTCTTTCTTGAGGGGAAGACTTCAATACAAAAAATATTTCTTTTTTTTAATACACATCGATTATTGGTAGTTTATATACTGACATAATATGCAATAGCTAGATAACTGATATATAGATGACAGGTAGTTAGATGCATATGTAATAAATGGGTGATATATATATATATATATAACACATGTATATATGTTTTGCAGCTGAGACAGCTTTTGCGAAACTAATTGATATTCATATCTACTTTTGGATGACAACATTAACTACTAAAATTTTTCTATGTTTTTTCATCCTTGATTTGAGAAGACAACACTACACATTTTCTCTGGAATGTATATCCTAACTTTCATTGTTTGTGCATGTTTGTGAGGGTGCCTGTAGTCTATAAAGCTATAGTGACAATAAGAGGGAGAGGGGCATTGGAAAACTACAAAAGGTCACTAGACCCATGAAAGGAAAGGTGGTAATCTGAGATGAGATAGCACAAGGGAGTATAGGGCAAACATATCTCAAATAAATCTTGTTTGAAAATATGACCTATAATGAGACTTAATTCTTTGTCTTCCTTAGCAGACAGGGGACAGATAGGTGATTGCATCATAGACATAAAGAAATGGCATATTATAGACAGCTGTTAGATAAATAAACAATAGGCAGAAATCGAGACACATCGATTATTGGTAGTTTATATACTGACATAATATGCAATAGCTAGATAACTGATATATAGATGACAGGTAGTTAGATGCATATGTAATAAATGGGTGATATATATATATAACACATGTATATATGTTTTGCAGATAATGTAATGATGTATATGATATATGATACACTGATATATACCCTAAACAAGCAAGCTTGTTTAAAATTGATGCAATAGTTTAAAAATCAACTTGTCATAATTGATCCGAATCCATTAAAAATTCTAGACATGAAAGTGTTCAGGAAAGCTTGGCAGTATTTGTTTGAAGAATGAATCAGTAGATTAGTAAAGACTATTGCACAAAGACCGTGCTTCATGCGAACTCTATCTGACTCATGACAATTCTGACTGTAAGAGTTTTCTTTCTACACATAGATTGTTTATGTGTTTTCCTTTATTACAATTTTTTCTCCTGTTTTTTTTAATTGCTTTTATTTAGCTATATGTTGTCCTCCAGTCCCCTCCCGTTCTACCATCTCCCATGAATCACATGATCCCAATTTACTCAGGAGATCTTATCTTTTTCTACTTCCCATGTAGATTATATCCATGTACATCTCTCTTAGGGTCCTCTGTGTTGTCTAGGTTCTCTGGGATTGTAAATTGTAGGCTTGTTTTTCTTTGTTTTATGTGTAAAAGACGACACTTATGAGTGAGTACATATTATATTTCCTTTTTGAGTCTGGGTTACCTCTCTCAATATGGTGTGTTTTAGATCCATTCATTTGCCCCAAAATGTTAGAATGTCATTTTTTCCTGCTGTGTAGTACTCCATTGTGTAAATGTATCACATTTTCCTTATCCATTTTTTTTTGTTTGAGGGGCATTTAGGTTGTTTCCACATTCTCGCTATGACAAATAATGCTACTATGAACATAGTTGAGCACATGTCCTTGTGGAATGATTGAGCATCCTTTGGATATATACCTAAAAGTGGAATTGCTGGGTCTTGAGGTAGGTTGTTTTCTAATTTCTTGAGAAATCTTTATACTGATATCCAAAGCAACTGCCAGTTTGCTTCCCACCAGTAATGAAGTAGTGTTCCCTTTACCCCACATCCTCTCCAGCATAAGTTGTCATCAGTGTTCTTGGCCATTCTTACAGGTGTAAGATGGAATCTCAGAGTTGTTTTGATTTGCATTTCTCTGATGACTAAGGATGTTGAACATTTCCTTAAGTGTCTTTCAACCATTTTAGATTCATCTGTTGAGAGTTCTCTATTTAGGTGTATACCCCATTTTATTGGATTATTTGTTCATTTGATGACAAATTTCTTGAGTTCTTTGTATATTTTTGAGATCAGCCTTCTGTCCAGTGTGGGGTTGATGAAGATTTTTTCCCTTTCTGAAGGCTGCTGTTTTGTCTTGTTGACCATCTCCTTTGCTTTACAGAAGCTTCTAAGTTTTAGGAGGTCCCATTTATTAATTATTTCTCTCAGTGTCTGTGCTACTGGGGTTATATTAAGAAAGTAGTCTCCTGTGCCAGTGCAATCAAGTATACTTCCCACTATCGCTTCTATGACGTTCAGTATAGTTGATTTTAGATTGAGGTCTTTAATTCATTTGGACTTGAGTTTTGTGCATGGATATAGATATGGATCTATTTTCATTCTTCTACATGTTGATATTCAATTAATCTAGCACCATTTGTTGAATATGCTTTTTTTTCACTTTATATTTTTTGCTTCTTTGTCTAAAAGCAGGTGACCTGATGAGTCTCTGGATTTCCTCGTCTGTTGTTATGTTCCCCTTTTCATTTCTGACTGTGTTAATTTGGATGTTCTCTCTCTGCATTTTGGTTAGTTTGGATAAAGGTTTGCTTGTTTTGTTGATTTTCTCTAAGAACCAACTCTTTCTCTCATTGATTCTTTGTATTGTTTTGTTTGTTTCAATTTTGTTGGTTTCAGCTCTTCTTTTTTTTAAAGTATAAGTCCCATTTTATTTTTCCAAAGTGTTTTCTTCTGTCTTTATGAAGTCACTTTACATGGGCTTTGATGGAGGTCATGGTACAGCACCAGCAGGTCTAAATCGTGTTGGGGATCGTGTTCCTTCCTTCCAAACTTCCCGAGATCGATTCCTGACTAACTTACTATGAATAGCACAGCTCACACAGTAATGCAGCTTGACATAGAGTTTGGGGAGCACATAAGCATCGAAGACACTTCCTTCGGATATGTCCCTGAGGGCAGTGGCCTCTACGTTGTTCCTAGTGATGAACTTCTTAATGGCCTTGTCCTTGGGCACACACTTGGGAGCAGTCAGTATAGTGTATTGGTTGCACATTGGCCATGGCCCTTTTTGACACAACTGTTGTTTCTCCTTTTTTTGATCATCTTTTAGCCAAGTCCCGAAAGCTGATTTCAGCTCTTAATTTAATTATTTCCTCTGGTCTAGTTCTCCTGGGTGAGTTTGCTTCTTTTTCTTCTAGAGATTTTAGGTGTTCTGTTAACTCACTAGTTGCATTTTTCCAGCTTCTTTATGTAGGCATTTAGTGCTATGAACTTTCCTCTGAACACTGCTTTCATTGTGTCCCATAAATTTGGGTATGTTTTGTGGTCATTTTCATTGAATTTTAGGAAGTCTTTAATTTCTTCCTTTATTTCTGCCTTGTTCCATTGATGTTTTAGATGAGCATTGTTTAATTTCCGTGTGTTTGTGGGCTTTCTGAAATTAACGTTGCTGTTGAATTCTAATTTTAAGCCATGGTGTTCCAGTAAGATACATGGGGTTATTCCAATTTTTTTTTTTAATTTGTTGAAGTCTGCCTTGTTACCTAATATGTTGTCAATTTTTGAAAATGTTCCATGAGGTGCTGAGAAAAAGGTATATTCTTTTATGCTTTGATGGAATGTTCTACAGATCTCTGTTGTGTCCATTGGCGTCATAACATCTGTTAGCTCCCTTATTTCTCTGTTAATTTTCTGTCTGGTGGACCTGTCCAGTGGTGAGAGTACGCTGCCGTAGTTTCCCATTATTAGTGTGTGGGGTTCAATGTGTGATTTAAGCTTTAGAAGTGTTTCTTTTACATATGAGGGTGTTCTTGTATTTGGGGCATAGACACTCAGCATTGGGATTTTCTCCTGATGGATTTTTCCTGTGGCTAATATGAAATGTTCTTCTTTGTCTCTTTTTATTGATATTAGTTTGAATCCTATTTTGTTAGATATAACTACACCAGTTTCTTTTTTAAGTCCATTTGATTGGAAAAATTTTTCCCAACTCTTTACTCTGAGGCGATGAATGCGTTTGAGGTTAAGTTGTGTTTCTTGAATGCAGCAGAAGGATGGGTTCTCTTTTCATATCCAATCTGTTAGCCTGTGTCTTTTTATAGGTGAGTTGAGTCCATTTATATTAAGGGATATTAATGACCAGTGATTGCTAGTTCCTGTTATTTTAGTTTTCATTGTTGGTGATGTTATTGTGTGTGTGTGTTTCCCTTCTTTGGGATTTCCTACTGTGTGATCATCTATTGTCCAACTAACTCCCTTGGGTTGGAGTTTTCCTTCTAGTACTTTGTATAGGACTGGGTTTGTGGCTAGGTATTGGTTAAATCTGGTTCTGTTATGAGATATCTTGTTTTGTCCTTGTATGGTGATTGAAAGTTTTGCTGAACATAGTTGTCTGAGCAGGCATCCATGGACTCTTAATGTCTGCATAACGCTTGACCAGGACCTTCTGGCTTTCATTGTTTCCACTGAGAAGTCAGGTGTAATTCTGATAGTTCTGCCTTTGTAGTTACTTGACCTTTCTCCTTTGCAGCTCTTAATTTTCTGTCTTCATTCTGCATGTTTAGTGTTTTGATCATTATGTGGCAAGCAGACTTTTTTGTTTGATCCAGTCTATTTGTTGTTCTGTAAACTTCTTGTATCTTCATATGCATATCTTTCTTTGTGTTGGGAATGTTTTTTCTCTGATTTTGTTGAATATATTTTCTGTGCCATTGAGTTGGACTTCTCCTTTTATTGCTATTATTCTTAGGTTTGGTCTTTTCATGGTGCCCAATATTTCCTGGATACTTTGTGTTCAGTTTTTGTTATAGTTAACGTTTTCTTTAACCGATGAGTCTATTTCTTCTATTGTATCTTTAGCACTTGGGATTCTCTCTTCCATCTCTTGTATTCTGCTGTTTTTTGTTTATGCTTGCATTTGTGGTTCTTGATTGTTTTCTCATAATTTCCATTTCCAGAATTCCCTTGGTTTCTGAGCTTTTTTTGTTGTTGTTGTTGTTGATTTCTTCCAATTTTTGGTTGTTTTTTCCTCCATTTCTTTGAGAAAATTTTTCATTTCCTATTTAAGGGACTCAAACATTCTCCTAACGTTATTTTTTAGGTCATTTTTTTTTTGCTTCATCTATATTGGCATGTTCAAGTCTTGCGTTTTTAGAACCACTTGTTTTTGTTGGTATAGTACTGCTCTGTGTGGTATTGAATGTGTTCTTACCTTGACTACCCATCTTTTCCTTTGATTGGTATAGTTGGGTCTGTGTCTCTGGTGGTCAATCTTCCAGGTGCCAGTGGATCCAAGGCTCAGATGGTTGCTCCTCATGGTGCAGTCAGGGCACAAATTCCAGTTACCCTAGAGGTCACTAAATGTTGCTGCACATTGCTCGGCATTCCTGTGGGTTGCTCTGCAATCTCAGAGGTAATTTAGGCCTGCTCCCATGGAGGTTGCTGGCTCTATACCTGTTTTCACAGAGGTCCCTGGCTCAGACTTGGTCCCTCAGAGATCCCTGACTAAGGCCTGCTAACTCATACCTGCTGCCTCAGGCCTGCTCAGGAGGAGGTTGAAGTCTCAGGCCTCCTCTGGTGGAGATTGCTGGCTTAGGCTTGTTCCCTTGGATGTCCCTGGCTCAGGCCTGCTCCCGCAGAGGTTCCTGGCTTGGGCCTAGTCCCGTAGAGGTCTCTGGCTCAGGCCTGCTTATTTGGCAGTAGCTCCCTTGTACCTACTTCAGTGAAGGTTGCTGGCTCAGCTCTGTTACTGCAGATTTCCCTGGCTCAGACCTGCTCTCTTGGCAGTTGCTCCCTTGTACCTGCTTCTGCGGAGCTTGCAAGAGCCAGCTCTAGCAGAGGTCCCTGGCTCAGAGCTGGTCCTGCAGAGGTCTCTGACTCCACCCTGTTCCATCAGCAGTCACTCCCTTGTCCTCTTTCTTCTGTTTTTAATGCAAGGGCTAGTGTCACAGTTGTGGAAAGAATGAAGTATTCTAGACAGATGCAAGAAGGCTATCATCAAAATGTTCCAATGATATATGAAACTGATTGATGTTTAAGTGCCTTTTAAATGTTTCAGGAATTTAGTGGTATATAGATCTCGTACAACAGTCCTGGCTTACATTCAGTTAAAAACAGGTACATTGGGTTATCATGGAGGCACGGTGTCTCTAAACTCTGTGAAGATACTTTGCAATTCTTCTTGATGAATGTTACTTAAAAAAAATGTTTAGTTGGTTCTAATCCTACTGTTCTGTAGTCCACTCCCTTTTTTTTCTCTGAAGAACAAAAGTTTGGGGGAAGAAAATTCAGAAATTATATAGTGATATATTTGAGCCTTGAAAATGATATGAGGATACAATATGTACTGGAGGCAAACAAAACAAGGGTAAAAGGTAAAGTGCAGAGGTATTTTGGATGACTCTGAGGAGGAGAAATGTGTGTAGAGAATAAGGAGGGGGCTGAGGCTTGGCAGACTGCGTAGACCAGAGATGATAGTACTACTTAGGGAGAGGTTTAACGGGGAGGACTGTGGGCTTCCCTACAGGCTGGGAAATGATGTGATTCCTTATCCTAGAGCAGGAAACAAGAGTTATTTTAAGCAGTTCATAAAATAATTACATGTGTGTTTTAGGAGGAGTCACCAGAGCTCTGCTCATCATTCATGTGTGTAGCAAGGCCTGCTCTACTCTCATACAAACTACTGCACTAAGCAACAGCTTCCTGCACAAGAAATGTAATTTTCCTACTCGGTTGCTTCTGGGAGAGCTGTTACTGTATGTGTCATGTTCACAATTTTTCAGTGAGAACTGTAACAACCAACAACCAATACTTAACTTGTAACACAAACTGTGCATCTTTGCAACTGCAAGCCTGGTCTTTTTAGACCACACAGACTGTAAGAGATCTGACTGTGTTAAGAAGAAATAAAAACAAAGGCAAGAAAAGTGCAAATATAATCAAATACTCTACATCTTAATATAGATGCTGGAGAATGCAGCAAACTCCACAAGTATTAAATTTCGTATGATGTTTTGAATTGTTTTGTTGGAAAATAATCATTTCTTTAGCTGGTACAAACAAATGTATGGCATAATATTGACTTAACTATATAACCACATATTATATAGAAATAAGAATGAATTTCTAAAGAAATGAGTTAAATAATAAAAAAATTTGCAGTTATTTTTTATGTGTGTATATACAATACCACATCTACACATGCATGCAATCCACCAAAGAGAACAATTACCTGGACATAGTCATACATATAACCTGTAAGGTGATTATTCATTTCTTGAAAATAGTAATAAGTTAGCAGAGTAGATTGGGTACCACTTTTAACCTTAGCACTCAGGAGGTAGAGACGGAGGCAGGTGGGTTCTAGGCCAACCTGGTCTACACAATCATTTCCAATGTAGCCAGGGATATATAGAAAAACCCTGTTCACAAACACATGGATAAATAAATATCTTTCATGTATGTATTTTGACCAAAGTATTTTTCTTTTCTTTCACATTTTTATCTCCCAATTATCTTCCTCAATTTTCTCTGAAATGGAACCCTCTCTACTTTCATGTCCTCTTTTTGTTTGTGAGGAGCCTAGTAGCTGGTAACTTCCAGGATCACAGATAACTTACCAGTGGCTGTATCTTTAAAGACAATGTTCCCCTCTAAGGAGAATGTGACTAACATCCTCACGAATGCATTTCTTAGAAAATGGAAAATATATACATAAATCTATAAGCATGTGTATATACAGTTGAAAATCACTTTACATTCATATATATAAAGACACACATACATACCGTAACAAAGCTCTTATATGCATGCATTTCTTGTTGTTTTTGTTTTGTGGGTTTTTTTGTTGTTGTTGTTTTGTTGGTATTCTTTTATTTTTTCCATTCAAAAAAATAAAATTTTTACATTTCTTCCCCTTCTCCCAGTCCCCTCCTGCTCCTCCCACCCCTCCTCCCTCCCCCTTCTTCCTTAAAAGAGGGCATGGTGCCCTGCCATGTTGGAAGTCCAAGGCCCTCCCCCCTCCATCCCGGCCTAGGAAAGTGTGCATCCAAAAAGACTAGGTTCCCAAAAAGATAATACATGCAGAAGAGATAGATCCTGGTGTCATTATTGATGGCTTCTCGGTCTGCCCCCATTGGCAGCCACATTCAGAGAGTCCGGTTTGATTATATGCTCATTCAGTCCTGGTCCAGCTGGATTTGGTGAGCTCCCATTAGATCAGGCACACTGTCTCAGTAGGTGGACCAGCCCCTCACAGTCCTAACTTCCTTGCTCCTCTTCTCCCACTTTCTGCCCTTCGACTAGACCTTCGGAGCTCAGTCCATTGCTCTGATGTGAATGTGGGTCTCTGTCTCTATCTCCATCCATCAGACAAAATTTCTATGGTGGTGATCAAGATATTCATCAATGTGACTCTGGGACAAGGCTAGTTCCAGCACCCTCTCCTCTGCTGACCAAATACCTAGCTGGGGACATGCCCATGTACACTTGGGATCCCCTCCAGGGCCAACTATCTTGCCAGTCCTAAAATGACTCCCTTAATGTAGGTATCTTATTCCTTTCTCCAATATCCACCTTTCCTCCATCTTTATCCTCCCACTCCCCCAAGCTCTCCCCAGTCCTTCTCCCTTCTCCTTCCCCGTCTCCCCTTCCCCTATGTCCCTACCCCCAACCTCTATCCTCGCCCCGTGCTTCCAACTTTTGCCTGATGATCATGTTTGCTTCCAACTTCCAGGAGGAGCTGTATATGCTTTCTTTGGGTTCACCTTGCTATTTGGCTTCTCTGGGCTTGTGAGCTATAAGCTTAGTGTCCTTTATTTTATGGCTAGGGTCCACTAATGAGTGAGTACATACCATAATCATCTTTCTGGGTTTGGGTTACCTCACTCAGGATAGCGTTTTCTATTTCCATCCATTTGCATACAAAATTCAAGATGTCATTGTTTTTTACCGCTGAGTAGTATTCTAATGTATATATATTCCACACTTTCTTGATCCATTCTTCCATTGAGGGGCACCTAGGTTGTTTTCAGGTTCTGGCTATTACAAACAATGCTGCTAAGAACATAGTTGCATAAATGCTTTTGTAGTATGATTGGACTTCTCTTGGGTATATTCCCAAGAGTGGTATTGCTGGATCCTGAGGTAGGTTGATTCCCAATTTCCTGAGAAACCGCCACACTGATTTCCAAAGAGGTTGCACAAGGTTTCAATCCCACCAGCAATGGATGAGAGTTCCCCTAACCCCACATCCTCTCCAGCATAGGCAATCGTTGGTGTTTTTGATTTTAGCCATTCTGACAGGTGTAAGATGGTATCTCAACGTTGTTTTGATTTGCATTTCCCTGATCGCTAAGGAAGTTGAGCATGAACTTAAGTATCTTTTGGCCATTCGAACTTCTTCTGTTGAGAATTCTCTATTCAGATCCTTACCCCATTTTTTAATTGGGGTATTTAGAATATTAACGTCTAGTTTCCTGAGTTCTTTGTATATTTTGGCGATCAGGCTTTTGTCTGAAGTGGGGTCAGTGAAGATCTTCTCCCATTCAGTAGTTTGCCATTTTGTTTTAATGACTGTGTCTTTTGCTTTACAGAAGCTTCTCAGTTTCAGGAGGTCCCATTTGTTCATTGTTGCTCTCATTGTCTGTGCCCTTGGAGTTTTACACAAGAAGTGGTCTCCGGTGCCCACGTTTTGCAGGCGACTTCCAACTTTCTCTTCTATCAGGTTCAGTGTGGTCGGATTTATGTTGGACTTGAGTTTTGTGCATGGTGATAGATAAGGGTCTAATTTCATTCTCCTACAGGTTGACATCCAGTTATGCCAGCACCATTTGTTAAAGATGCTTTCATTCTTCCATTGTATAATTTTAGCTTCTTTGTCAAATATGAGGTGTTCATAGGATTGTGGATTAATAACCGGGTCTTCTATTCAATTCCATTGGTCAACATCTCTTTTTATGCCAATACCAAGGTGTTTTCATTACTGTAGCTCTGTAATAGAGTTTGAAGTCAGTGATAGCAATGCCTCCTGAAGTTCCTTTATTGTATAGGATTGTTTTGGCTATCCTGGGCTTTTTGCTTTTCCATATAAAGTTAGTTATTGTTCTCTCAAGGTCTATGAAGAATTTTGTTGTGATTTTGATGGGGATTGCATTGAATCTATAGATTGCCTTTGGTAGAATTGCCATTTTTACTATATTGATCCTACCAATCCAGGAGCATGGGAGATCCTTCCATTTTCTGGTATCCTCCTTGATTTCTTTTTTCAAGGTCTTAAAGTTCTTGTCAAATAAATCTTTCACTTCCTTGGTTAGTGTTACCCCAAGATACTTTATGCTATTTGTGGCTATCATGAAAAGTGATGTTTCTCTGATTTCCCTCTGTTTCTTTATCCTTTGTGTATAGGAGAGCTACTGATTTTTTTTTTAGTTGATTTTGTATCCTGCCACTTCACTGAAGATATTTATCAGCTGTAGAAGTTCTTTGGTAGAGTTTTGGGGGTCACTTATGTACACTGTCATATCATCTGCAAATAACGAAAGTTTGGCTTCTTCCTTTCCAATTCGAATCCCCATGATCTCCTTATTTTGTCTTATAGCTATTGCTAGGACTTCAAGAACTACGTTAAAGAGATATGGAGAGAGCAGACAGCCTTGTCTTGTCCTGATTTTAGTGGAATCGCTTTGATTTTCTCTCCATTTAATTTGATGTTAGCTGGCAACTTGCTGTATATTGCTTTTATTATATTTAGGTATGATCTCTGTTTTTTGTTTTTTGAGACAGGGTTTCTCTGTATAGCCTTGGCTGTCTGTTACAAGGAGGGCCCCTTTGTTCTTCTCGGCTAGCTTAGCCCCCAAAATAACTACACAGAAACTGTATTCATTAAAACACTGCCTGACCCATTAGCTCTAGTTTCTTATTGGCTAATTCTTACATCTTAATTCAACCCATTTTTATTAATCTGTGTATCACCACATGACTGTGGCTTATCAGCAAGATTCTAACCAGCATTTGTCTCAGGCAGAAGATCCATGGCGTCTCCCACTCTTCCCTTCCCAGCATTCAGTTCTGTCTTCTCTGCCTTCCTTAGTTCTGCCCTATGAGGCCCAAAGCAGTTTTTTTTAATTCATTAACCAATGAAAGCAACACATGAACAGAAGAACCTCCTACACCATTTCCCCTTTTCTGTTTAAACAAAAAGGAAGGCTTTAACTTTGACATAGTAAAATTATATATAACAAAACAGCTATCAAATAATCATTACAGTTATAATACTTATATCTGCTTTATCTCTTATCCTAACTAAAAATACTATATTATTGCTATCTGTTCTTCAACTCCATGAAAGACCTCAAAAGTATAGAATAGTACCTAAGTAAACAGGAAGTGTATTATAAACAACTTCCAGAACTCTAGAATTGACAGAGACATCTTGCTGCTTGGACAGTCATCCAAAGTTCTTCTGTACCGCTGGGGTATCCATATTCAGCCTACAAGCCCAGAGTATCCAACAGACTTTTCCATAAAGCAGGAAAATTCAAAGAGAGTTCAGTCATTTTCTTCTGTATCCTCCAGAATGTCTCACAGACTCTTTTATGAAGCTGGAATCCCAAAGGATCATCTCACCTTTAGGAAAGTTCAGCAGTCATCTCTCTGTGGCTACTGCATGTCCAGTGAAGCAGTCCAGGCAAGAGCAGTTTCTTGCCCAAATGGCTAACCAACTCCATAAGGAGCCTCTTCGATGCCCATCTTCCTGTTGAAGTAGCTTTGTGCTGCCAAGAGCAGATATGTCTCACTGCCATGAAAAGTCCTAAATTTTTAAAACATTTAAATGCCATATTCTGTAATCTTTGAAAGATTTGAATAATCCCTGTCCATCTGAAATACATCGATGCACATCTAGAAAATCTAACTAACATGACTACAAACTTGACTATTATAGATGATTATCTATTAACCTATATTTCTTAATTATACATTACATTTTTAAATGAGCTACACAATCATGATACCTTAATCAAGATCAGAAATACATATACATATAACAAAATCGACCTTAAATTTGTATCAATAAATCGATATTTATACCAATGCAAATTATTCATATCTATATCATATCCACCTTTAAATGTAAAGAAACAGTTATAAAAAATATTTAGGAATATGGGCATAGTATTTTTTCTCTGCAAACTGCTTCCTGCTGTATGGGGACACTGTTAATCAGGTCTTTTATGGTGTATCCGATGTGCTAGGTTCATCTCAGTCAGCAGTTGAGCAAAGTAATTTTTTGAGGGTCTTCACGGTGACCTTTCAGGAGGCCTTGGTCCATGAAACCATATTGGTGTAGAAGCAATCCACAGGTTCTCATCTTCTGTAAAAACAAAAGAAAAACCTCTTTTCCAAAGCACCATATACTTAGACCCAAATTATGAGGTCAAGATATCTTTATAATATACATGCTGGTTTAGCTCAGCAGCCCGTACAAAGAAATGTTTCTCTGTACTTAGCTTCTACACAGTCAAAAAATTAAAAGAAAACACAGTAATATACAGAATCCAGACTCTCTGTGATTTTTCATTTTTATGTGTCTTATATTTCTTTGCTCCTTTTAATCTATGAGTATCTGTACTCTATCTCTTTAAAGATTTTACCTTTTTTAAAGCATTAACTTTATTTTATGACTCCCTTTTTCTTTTCTCTCCCAAGCCTATGTACATTTATCCAACATTTAGACCCATTTAGAGGTCTTTTATGTCTGAATCTATCCTATTGTGAATCTGTAATTTTACTGTCCAGGAGAACTTCTTAAAATGCTAAGTGCTTCTTAAAAACTTAAGTTGCCCCATTACTAGGGACAAGATGGCAACCTGTTTAAAAGTCTAAAAGTTAAGCTGTGCTGTTATTATAATAAATACAGTAGTTCCTGTTAGCTCTACACAGTCCAGCATGGTGGAGCTTCTTGCGCCTCTGACAGCCAAGCACAGGTCCTCACTTCCAGGAACAAAGCTGGTCCACATTGTCATCAAGCAAGCAGGAGCAATCTGTTCACAAATCCTATCCAAATGCTCTGTTTCCCACAAGCCAGAGGTCGAGCTAGCAGCATAGCCCAGAAAGCTGGCATTTTAAAACCTCCACTTTTTTCCTGCTATGGCTGCTGAGCCAGGAAAATCTCAGTGCAGCATGCCACCAGCAAACAGCAAAAATCTGTATTTAAGTCTCTATATATAGTTTTTTTTTTCTTGTAGAATTCCTTTTTCAAGCCCTCTCAGGTTTTACATTGAGTTAGTTGGCCATGTTGGGTCACTAAATGTAAAAGGGAGAGCCCCTTTGTTCTTCCAGGCCTCCCAGCTAGCTTAGCCCCTGAAATAACCACACAGAAACTGTATTCATTAAAACATTTCTTGGCCCATTAGCTCTAGTTTCTTATTGGCTAATTCTTATATCTTAATTTAACCCATTTCCATTAAACTATGTATCGCCACATCACTGTGGCTTACCAGCAAGATTCTAACCAGCATCTGTCTCAGGCAGAAGATCCATGGCATCTCTCACTGTGTCCTTCCCAGCATTCAGTTCTGTCTTCTCCACCTACCTAGTTCTGCCCTATCAGGCCCAAAGCAGTTTTTTTTTTTTTTTTTATTCATTAACCAATGAAAGCAACACATGAACAGAAGAAACTCATACAGCTTTCCTGGATCTCACTTTTTAGATCAGATTGTCCTTGAATTCACAAAGATCTACCTACCTCTGCCTCACAAGTGCTTGGATTAAAGGCATGTACCACCACACTATGTACAAGTAAAGTTTTAAAAGATCTAATGATCTTTTCTATCAGAAATGGTTAGCCTCAAAGGAGCTTCATCTCTTGACCTATGAAGAAATATGTAAATATTCTTTGCTTTGTGTTGATTTATTTTTTTCACCAAAATTCCTGAGTTGTTTCAGATCATTTTTGAGATTTGGCCCAGGATATACATTAAAAAGTACTTTCTAAAATATAAACAGTACTTATGTGCAAAGAGTCAAATGTCTTCTTGGGACAGTTCTTTACTCAAGGGAGCAGAGCACAGGGTGAGTGTGAGCTTTCATTTTAAGAATACTTTTGCTTTTCTCATGTCTTAAACTTGTGTTTGCCCTTTATTTTCATAATTATTGCTTATAAATATTTCAATTTCCCTACAAATTTTAAAATTTGTTAACAATTTCTTATTTGAATTATCAGGTTATAAGTACTGTAATCTTGAGATTTTTGAGTATGTTAGAGATATATAGCATAAGTTGGTGAATAGAAAAATAGGTTATCTTTGTGTTGTAATTTCATAAGAATATAGAAAAAATGGAAAAATCTAAAAGCGTGTAACATTTCTTTTGATTTACAGTTCTTTTTCATTTTATACATTTCTGAATCTGTTACTTGTTTACAAAAAGTGTTTATTTATAATTCATTTAATTAATGATGGCCAAATTAAAAAATATTTCTTAACAATGCCAATAAATATTGTTCATTTTGCTGTATCAACAAGGGAAAGATAATTAGACTCTAACACATCTAATTATTAGAGACATCTCAAAACATGTTAGCCAGTGTTAGGGCTAAGTGACAGAATGCATTGCTCACTTTGCAGTTACCATAGCACTGTTTCTGTTTACACACAGCCTTCACTTCAAAGCACAAATAGCAGTTTTTGTGTGTGGTATTGTGCATTGAACTTAAGGCCTTGAGGGTTCTGGCTAAGTGTTCTACTACTGAGTTATATTCCCAGGTTCTGGCCAAAATTGGGATTAATGAAATGAAGTTATTATCATTCACTGACATTAGCTCAGGTTTCAAATATAAGTAAATCAAAATTAGGATCAAAGCATTTGCCATTGCCAATTGAAGACTGTAGCTTTCTCAGGTTCTAGGCTTGACTTTTCATGTTGTTTACATTCTCTAGGACAACCCATGAATGAAGTGATGGGTTATGGATACCTAGTTGCTTACTATGGGGAGTAGTTTGTGACCACCTGGATGTTTGAGGTTCCAATTTTGACTGGCCCTATGCCACCTTGAGATTGTATTGCTGTGATATTTCCATTGAGTTTTTTAACCCCTCTTTAATGTGAACTGCTTGATGAAAAAGATGATATTGCATTCGTAATGAGTTCCTACCTAGTCTTTGATGAATAATAATACTAAATTAATGCCCAGTAAATATGTAGAATGAGGGTGGAGAAAATTAGTATTTGGTTAGATGCTGCAGCCAACCTAGCCGTGGTCATCGCAGTACCTGGAAAGGAGGGTAATGGTAAATAGAGACACCAGACTCTGGGGTCACTTCAAGAATGAACAATTTTTATTGTTCCCGTTGCTGTTCATATATTGTTTGGAAGCTGCTAGAGACAGCATTGCAGGTAGAGCCTGGTCAAACAGTACCTTTGACCTCTTAGCTGAGTTCTCCCTGCTCTTCTGACCTTGTTTTGTACCTGCAGTGTTTCTAAGTCACAAGCACATGTGAGTCATGGTTTGTGCCTTGTGGGATCCAGGGAGCATCCGGATCCCACCAGTTAGATACCAGTGCTTTGATACAATGTTATGTGCCCTCTGAAGGCATTAATCACAACAGATTATCTGTTAGCACTGTTATTCAAGAAGTGAAAAGCAAACTTTCTTGAGCTTCTACATCTGACTAGAGGAATGGTGAGGGATACTAAGTGACCATACTGATTTAAATATGTTGTCTGGAAAATTTGGAACCAAAAAGACCTGTAATGAAAGTTTGCAAGTCAGAAGGTCACTCATTGAACTTGTCATCCAAACATGGTTTGGATTTTCTTGTCTCATGAGGATTATTTGAAACTATTTTACTGATATTGACAAGATTCCTGGACATGGAGAAGATACCCCAGGTCTCCATTTAAAATTATGATCCAAGTTTCAAAAACAAAAGCATTCTCATTCTTACCTCCTGTGTTATTACTAACAATCACTAGGACCTTCTAAAATACCCTTACTTCTGTGCATCTCTGTGACAATCCCCCATATATACAGTACTGAATAAAAATACATTGCAGGGTTCTTTGTTCCTGAGTGGTGTATAACCCAGTGAAGACCATCAGTAATTTGCCACCATGTGACAAACACTAGACTGCATTGAAAAAGCCAACATGCTCTACTAAGTTCATCTCTCTCTCTCTCTCTCTCTCACACACACACACACCATTTCTCTTTTCATTGTTGTCCCTTAAAACTCTTCTGTACATCCCCCTCTTCTTCCCTTCAAATTCATGACCTCATTTTTCATTAATTGTTATTGCATGATTATGTGTATTTGTATATACATATATTAGCAAATATAACATGTTAATTTCATACCATGTTACTTGTATATATGTTTTCAGGGCTAATGATTTTACACTCGACAGTCAATTGGTATGCTTTTTCCTGGGGAGAGTCACCATTCCCTCTTCCTGATTTTCTCAGCTGCCTATAGTTTGTTGTGTAGGGTTGAGACAATATCCAAAAGTCATCCTCAGAGATAACCCTTAAAATAGATAATTCCTCACAGGTGTACCCAGAGCCCAATCTCTCAAGAGATTCTACATTCTGTCAAGTAAAGAATTTACACTAACCATCAAAGTGTCATTGTGTAGCCCATGCTGTCCTGATACTCACTATGTAGCCCAGGCTGGGGCTGCTCCTTTCTCAAGCACAATGCCTGGCTCCATTCTACAGTCAAAAATTATCCCACTTCGTCTGCACCTAAGAATCATTCTTGGTCACAGCTCTTCATCATTCAACATTCAGCCTCTTCTCTTTGGCACTTCAATCTATTTATTTTAAAGACAATGTCACAACCATAAAAAGACATGAGAGAAGAGCAGTGGTCTCCAGAAACAGTAGGCTAAAGGTGGAATGAGAAGGTAAGAAGAGATGAGATAAAGGGAACAAAGTCACTGCCAGTCAGGAAGAGTAAGTTCTGGTGTTCTACATGAAGAATGAGAAGGACTGACAGTATTGAAGCATAGAGTTCAAACAGGTAGGAAAGAACACTTTGAACACACTCACTGCTCACTACAAAGAGGTAATAGATGCTTGAGACAATGGTATCCCTAGTGTTTCCATTGATCACTACACAGTCTATAGACATACTAAATAATTACCCATAGCTGCTAAAGAATAATTACCATTATCTCAATAAAGATAACAGTGAAAAATGAGAAATAACTAAAAATATCAAACTGAAAAATGCTATTTTTAGATCTTACTAAGATGAAAATGATTGCCACCACACCTAGACAAATTATTTATATTCTATATTTTGAGTCTCATTCATAATCTTAAAAATCAGTCTAGTAGCTAAAAGGTTAGATGTCAGGTTTGCTAGAGATCTTGCTTACAAAGCTATTATTACAGTGTTACATATGCCAATTTGAAAATTGCTGTGTGTTAGTCAGAATACTCTAGAGGACATACCAATGGAAGGAAGGAATGAATACATGCATACATACATACACACACACATATGTATGTGTGCATGTGTGGGTGTGTTTAAAAAATGTATTCTGCTTAGTCCATCAAAGGCTGTCTAACACCGATAAGGCTGAGAACCCTGAGGCTAGGTGCCCAATTTGGTGCTGAAAACCTAGAGCATACAAGGGAAGCCATTGGCCTTCAGTCCATGTTAGCAGCCCATCTGACGTAGTTTCTGACACCAGTTAAAGAAAATGGTGTTAACTAAAGGAGTGGCTGTGGTCAGAAATCTCAGTAGCACATTTCCAATGGCAAGCTGGTGACCTTCTCTCTTCTCAGCTGCCATAGAATGTGCCACAAATAACCCAGTCACGAAATTCATTCACTGATAATCATTGAAACTTATCTACTAATCTATTTTGGATCTAATCAGGTAGAAAATCTGATTAATGATCACATGCTGTGTCTAGGATGTGTCTGCTCCTTATCCAACTAGCAGTTTCCAACACAAATCTCCTGACTCCAGATTCTGTCCTGAGCTTCACTCATGTGAAGGGATACCTGTTTTTTAAAATCTGAGATTCTGACAGTGTGTACATGTGTTATTTATATAGTTATATCATGTAACACATAGAAAATTACTTACTAGAATTATTGAATGATTTTTGGATACAAAGCTTTCAAACTTCTTTGCTATGATTAGGTGAATTGTAGTAAAGCCCCAGCAGCATTCATTGAAAAACAGAAAGTAGCTGTGTACATGTGTATTGGTTCAGAATTTTAAAAAAAGTTATCAAGGACCTCGACAACATAGAAGGTTTTAAAGTACATGGACTTAAAATTATAATCCCTATACCTTTATCTTTCCTTTCTTAAATATTTGTAATAAGTGTATATTTAATCAACTATTGTAGTATCCTATTTGAAATATTCTCTGAAATAATGATACTAGAGACTTGAAATTATCCTTAATTTTCTATGGAACACAAAATAAAAGTGGGAAATTGAAGATTACTTCTCTAGAAAATTAACTGCTTCTGAGGAAAATAAGATGCTAGTATTTGAATTACAAACATTCTGAAAATCTTTAAATGTGCAATCTGTGACTTGGAAGAAAAAACATCTAGTTTTTTGTTTGTCTTTTAAAGAAAGAAGATAACACAGCAAAGGTCTTGCAGTAGATAAATGGCAGCTTGCCATAAGTGTCAAGTACAAGAGTTTGCATTCTATACGTCATTGGTTTTACTTTATGAAAAAAGGTATAATAAAATTGAGGTAGGAATTATGGAAATTGCTTTTTGTGTAGGGCTGGATTTGTGGCTAGGTATTGGTTAAATCTGGTTCTGTTATGAAATATCTTGTTTACTCTATCTATGATATTTGAAAGTTTTGCTGAGTATAGTACTCTAGGCTGGCATCCGTGGTCTCTTAATGTCTGCATAATGCTTGACCAGGACCTTCTGGTTTTCATTGTTTCCATTGAGAAGTCAGGTGTAATTCTGATAGGTTTGCCTTTATATGTTACTTGGCCTTTTTCCTTTGCCACTCTTAATATTCTGTCTTTATTCTGTATGTTTAGTGTTTTAATTATTATGTGGTGAGGGGACTTTTTTTGATGCAGTCTATTTAGTGTTCTGTAAGCTTCTTGTATCTTCATATGCATATCTTTCTTTAGGTTGGGAGATTTTTCTTCTATGATTTTGTTGAATATATTTTCTATGCATTTGAGTTGGTCTTCTCCTTCTTCTATCCCTATTATTCCTAGGTTTGTTCTTTTCATGGTGTCCCATATTTTCTGAATATTTTGGTTAAATTTTGTTAGATTTAAATTTTTGTTTGACTGATGAATCTGTTTCCTCTATTGTATCTTCAATACCTGAGATTCTTTTTCCATCTCTTATATTCTGCAGTTTATGCTTGCATTTGTGGTTCCTGATTGTTTACCACTTTTTCTGTTTCCAGAATTCACTCAGTTTGTATTTTCTCTATTAGCTCTATGTAAATTAAATTTTTAACAAGGGAAATGCTCCATTAAGGGCATGTTTGTGGGATTCACCAGGGTGAGCCTAGACTTGAATTCTTGTCATTTCACAGACCATTAAAGACCCAGAAGAAAATGCTTCCTTCCACAGGCAAAGCCCAGGGTTGGGTTCAAAGACTCCATCTATGAGCATTTAAGCCAAATTGTTCCCTCCAGGGACCCTCACCATCACTCCACTGGAAGCATGGGGCTGACCTGCAGATTTTGGCTTCATATATGGAACAATATGAACTATCTTTTTGTACTTGTCCTTAATGTTTAATTAATAATACTAATATTATTTATTCCAATCATTTCCCATAAATTCAAAGTCTGACAAAACAATGTCCTAATATAGTGTAAAAACAAGAAGTTATGAATTGAGGGTTTTTTTTTTTTTTTTTTTGGTTTTTTGAGACAGGGTTTCTCTGTGGCTTTGGAGCCTGTTCTGGAACTAGCTCTTGTAGACCAGGCTGGTTTCGACCTCACAGAGATCCGCCTGTTTCTGCCTCCCGAGTGCTGGGATTAAAGGCGTGCACCACCACCGCCCGGCAAATTGAGTATTTTTGTGGTGATGTAGAATGCTACCTGGAGTCCCAGAGGTCTGAAATTCTGTCTGGATTCAGAGGACCTTTGACCTTTTGCCATGCAAATGCACAGCAAGAATTCCAATACTTGCTCTTAGCTTTCAAGTACATTTACAGTCATGAATGTAAAAAAGAGCTTTGCAAAGCAAAGTGAGATGCTTCCAGTGCCATATATAAAAGACAAACTTTTATGTTTCTTAAGTGAAGTTTGACTGTGTGGTCTCTCAAATGGGAGATCTAATAGTATAAACTTTTCACGTAAATAAAAGCAGGTATTGCTCATAAAGTATGTACTTCTAGCCAATGATAAAGAGATTCACAAACCTGTGTATGGTATAGTCTTTTATAATCACCACTTCTTTCTAAAATATCTTTTAAGGATCCTTTTTTTTTATCTTTACATAATGTTCAAGGTCAGACTCTAATTAAAGGTCACTAATATTTTATTCAATTTCTCATTTATTTTCCTTAGCCTACTGGCACACATACCAACAGAAACCATCCTATATCTTCATCATGGTCTCTCCACAAATAGAATTACATAACGTACATGAGCAGTACCAGGATTAGATAGTACCATCTTCTTTTGCCTGCTCCCTAAATCCATCTCTGAAGCCATATGGTGAATCCTCTAGGGTTTGACAAGGTCACTGTACACATATGCTTTGGAAAGAGTGTATTTAGTTAGTCCATGAGCTCTTTGTAGAGAACAGTCGTAGACTGGAAGCATGGAGGGACAGGATCCCTTAACTACAAATACCTCATTCTAGCTACATTTGGCTAGGACTAGATTAACCCTGCCACTCAATTTCCTCAGTGAGCTGTGTTTGAATTGTATCACATAGTCATCAGTCTCTTGACCTTCCAATTATTTTAACAGAACAATTCTCAAACTGTAGATGTTGAAACTGATATTAATTTTTATAATCTAAATCTTAACTTTAGACACTAAAGAATTTAGATAATATTTAAGGTAAAATCTACAAAAATGTTGCTTAGTTTAGATTTTTTTTTGTTCTTGGTTATTGTTCAGAGTATAATCAACCATTTGAAAATATATTCAGTAAATATAGATAATTATAATAGTATCAAATATGTATATAAGCTTTACATTTCTGAGTGGTACAGATGTGAATACAAAATTTTGATGCATGTCATTTTACTAATAATGCACCCTATCATGCCTGTCACCTATAAATAGCTCCTCTTCATAGGAGCACTATAAAATGCTATTGTAATATCATTGTCATGATACAAGGAATATTTTTAAATTGTGATGATTTTCTCTAGGAAACAATATAGGTTTAGTTTATAATGTGTGATGTGAATCATCTCCAGACATCTGCATTCTTCAGCAAAATTATTTATAATATTTACTGGCTGCCTTGGCTCTGTATCACAACATTATATAATATTAAAGAAACTCTACATAAATGCTTTGCCTTTCTAATATGTTAAATCAAGTAAGAGAACAAATTTATGTAAATAGGAAACTGGTCTATAAACTAGAGTGTGCAAAACACCATAGTGTGTTCTTCAACTTTGCATGTTTCACAGACGGAGAAATCTCAAAGAAAGGGGAACACAGCATTGAAGGAAAAGTCAACACTGAGTTTCAGTAACTCATATTTGAGGAACATGACATGTGAACATTTTCTAAAAGGGTAAAAGAAAACAATATACTATCATGAAGATTTATTAAGAGCAACTGAGCTATGACTGACTCTAAAAGGGGTTTGAATACCAAGGAAGCCCCAGTTTCATTTCAGTATTAGAGATTCTAAATCCTATTGGTAAAAATGAACTACATATTTTATATTAAAATAATATTATGAATCCATTAAAAGCACAGCTGGGTATGAGAAAACATTAATAGGAATGGGAAGAAGTAAAAGACGGTAGAAGGAATGGTGATCAGAACACACTATATACATGTTATCAAAAAAGTATGACAGCATGCATTTTTTTACATTTTTATTAATTTTAAAAAGGAAACAAAACTATCTTTTTTCATTTTGCATACCAATCCCAGTTCCCACTCCCTCCCATCCTCCCATTCCTTCCACTTACCCCCCTAATCCACTCCCCAAGCACTCCTCAGAGAGAGTAAGGCACATTTGCTTTGGGAAAGGTCGAAGGACCACCCTACTCTATTTAGTCTGAGCAAGGTATACATCCAAAGAGAATAGGTTCCACAAATGCCAGTACAAGCAGTAGGGATAAGTCCTGGTGCCACTGCCAGTGGCCCTGCAGTCTGCCCCAGCCATGCAACTGTTACCCACATTCAGAGGATCTGGTTTGGACCTATGATATTTCCTTCCCTGTCTGGCTGGAGTTGGTGAGTTCCCATTAGCTCAGGTAGACTGTTTCAGTGGGTGAACCCATCATGGTCATATTCTCACTCCTCCCACTCTTCAACCGGACTTTGGAAGCTCAGTCCAGTGCTCCAATGCAGGCCTCTCTTTCCATCAGTTGCTGGATGAAGGTTCTATGGTGTGATTTAAGATATTCATCAGTCTGGATACAGGGCAAGGTCAGTTTGGGCACTCTCCTCTATTGCTGAGGGTCTGCACTGGGGTCATCCTTGTGGATTCCTGGGAAATTCTCTAGTGTCAGGTTTCTTGCTAGCCCCATAATGGCTCCCTCAATCAAAATATCTCCTTCCTTGCTCTCATCTCTGCCCTTCCTCCTTCTCAACTATCCCATTTTCTTAATTTTTCTCCCCTTCCCCTTCACTTCCCCTTTTGCCCTCCCTACTCCTCTACCCCTATGCTCCCAATTTTGTCAGGTAATCTTGTGTATTTCCCCTTTCTGAGTGGATCTATGTATGTTTCTCCTGTAGCATTCACCTTGTTACTTAGCTTCTCTAGGATCATGAACTATAGGTTCAATATCCTTTGCTTTACAGCTGGTATCCACTTATGATATGAATACATATCATGTTCATCTTTCTCAGTCTGGGTTAACTCACTCAGGATGGCTTTTACTAGTTCCATCCATTTGCATGCAAATTTCAAGATGTCATTGTTGTTTTTACTGCTGAGTAGTACTCTAATGTGTAAATGTGCCACATTTTCTTTATCCATTCTTTGGTTGAGGGGCATCTAGGTTGTTTCCAGGTTCTGGCTATTACAATTAATGAAGCTATGAGCATAGTTGAACAAATGTCCTTGTAGTATGATTGAGCATCTTTTGGGTATATGTCCAAGAGTGGTGGTACTGCTGGGTCCTGAGGTAGGTTGATTCCCAATTTTGTAAGAAACTGCCATCCTGATTTCCAAAGTATTTTATAAGTTTGCATTCCCAATAGCAATGGAAGAGTGTTCCACTTACTCTACATCCTCTCCAGCATAATCTATCATTGGTGACAGCATGCTTTTATACTGAACATGTCTTCTAAATTCTGATAAGAGTATATATTTTTTAAATTTTGGGGTATAGTCATTATACATAATATAGTACTGTATTATCAAAGTACCTTTTCATGCAAGTATGTGATATACATTTAGCATACTCCCATTATACTTCCTGAAAATGTTTGTATTACTATGTTTAGAATCACCTGTGGGGAATCATTTTGTCAATTCTAATTGATGTGAGACAACTCACCTAAAGGTGGGTGGGCCCATTTTTTGGCAGGTAATTTGGGACTGTGTAAGATGGAGAACATGAACTGAGCACCAGCAATGCACTCAACACTGTTTCCTGACAAATATGCACTGTGACCAGCTGGTTCAAACTCTTGTTGACTTGACTTCCCTGCCATAATAGACTATGCTTTGAACAATGCCAAAATAAACTCTTTCTTCATTAAGTTGTTTTATCAAAGCAACAGCAAAATAAATTAAAAGCCCTATACATCCTTTATTCACCCCACAACTAGTCCCCTTATGTCTCCTAAACAGCTTGGCTGCATGGCTTCTACTACACACACACACACACACACACACACAGACAGACACAGACAGACACACACACACATACACACACATACACAGACACACACACACACACAGACACACACACACAGACACACACACACACAGACACACACACACACACAGAGAGAGAGAGAGAGAGAGAGAGAGAGAGAGAGAGACATGCACATGTATATATATAAAATGAATCTATACAAAATATAAGAAGCAAAAATGAGAAAAACATATTTCTCATTCTGAGACTGGTTTAAAAAACTCATGTTTTTCTCCAGTTGCATTCATTTTCCTACAAAGGACATAGCTTTATTCTTCTTTATGCCTTATATTCTATTGTGTGTGAATAGCATATTTTCTTTATCTAGACTCTGTTGATAGACTTCTTGGTTGGTTCTATAAATTAATTATTGAGATTAACACCAAGAATCAACCAAGGAGTGCAGTAGCTTAGTCACACACATAGTAGATCTCTTCATAGTTTTTTGAGAAACTTCAGTTCTGATTTCCATGGAAGCTGAACTAATTCACATGTCTGCCAACAGTGTATAAAGCTTCCCATTTGTCCACATTCTTGTTACCATTTATTACTTGTTTTCTTAATGACCACCATTCTGACCAGCATGAGATAGATCCACAATGTATTTTAATCTGTACTTAATGATAGCTATTAAAGATGAACATTTTCAAAATTTATTGACCATTTGTAGCTATCATCTTTTGATAGCTATCTGTTTATTTTGTTGGCCCATTTATTGAATGAATAGTTTGATTCAATGATATTTAGTTCTTTAGTGACTTGTATGTTCTAGGTATTAATTATCTGTCAAACGTATAGCTGGCAAACACTTTTTCCATGTGTTACAGGCTGTCTCTTCACTTGATTATGTTTTGTGCTCTCCAGACACTTTTGAAATTTAGGAGACCCCATTGTAAATGGTTTGCATTACCTTGCCTCTGCTTATATCTTGAAATGCTTCATCTACTTCGTTCTAAAGTGTTTTGTGTTCTAAAGAATTTCAGATCTTACAGTGGTCCATTTGGAATTGATCTTTCTATAGGATGAGAGATAGCAATCAAGTGACATTCTTTTTATTTGTTTGTTTGTTTTGTTTTTGTTTTTTGAGAAAGGGTTTCTCTGTAGCTTTGGGACCTTTCCTGGAAATTGCTCTAGTGACAATCTTATAAATATGGATATCTTGTTTTTCTAACTCTATTTGATGAAGATGTTGTCTTTTCCCCAATGAATAGTTCCAGCGTTTTTTTTTAAAAAAAGAAAAAACTGCTGTTTGTTGTACACACAGACTAGTGTCACTGCATCACCTGACAGGCAGGCAATATCAGTGATCTTGTCTCCAAGTTGCATCACCTGAAAGGCAAGTATTCGTGACTTTGTCTCCCTAACCCCAATTAAGATAGTTATCATCCTGAGAAGTGAATGAATATAGTTGTTAGTATAAATGAAAGCTGTTGCAAAGAAATCCTGAAATCATGTATTGAAACAGTAATGGATGCCATGCGTGGTGACTAATGGACAACCAATAAAGCAGATAAATCATGTTGCTATTAACAGTGAGAGGCAGAGTACAAGCTGGGAATACTGTTTACCATAGAGACTCCCAGACCTGGGGAATCTACCCAAGAAGCAAGAGTGCACACTACTCTGCATCCCATAAAGACATGTTGCTTTCAATTAGAAAAAAAATTCCATAAATAAAATATCAATGATTTTCAAACAACAGTGATGATTGGGGTAAAGCAGTAGTCCTTCCCAATACAAATTTTACCATTGGGAATTTTCACAACTGAGTGTGTTTTCTGCATCATCCTACTTATTATTTTCTCTCTCTCTTTATAATAACAGCTTTGATATTCAGATTGTATTTTATTAAAGATCAGATTTTTGTCAGATTGTCTATTGCACAGATTCTTCAGGGATACTTGTTTTTTGAAGTTTTTTTTTTTGATTGTATATCTTGTCACTGCTGTTATTCACTTTGCTGTGCTCTGGCAGACTTGTTCTGTCTCTCTACTTTTGAGCTGTTGCAGCTCATTGTTTCTTTCTCTTGCTTTTTCAAAAAATGATTTTATTTCATAAGGTGCTCACAAGTACCTTTCACTGTTTTCAGCTTTGAAATCAGTGCATACACATAGTAGAAAACCAGCAATGCCTAGTGTAATGTCAATATTTCAAAAGAAATTCTTCATATTATCTTTAAAACAATAAACCAAACAAGGAAATGTGGGAAAAGTGACACAGGAAATGTATCTTGTTTTCTTCTAACTTTTAAATAAATGCTTATTCCATAAGAATAATCCATAAGGAAGGGAAGATATTTATGTTATACCAATGTAAGGTATGGTACATATTGCAATTCTGGGTGGAGCTTTTTAATATTTATTGTGCTTACTGGTTCAGATTTAGGAAAAAAGAAAAAGGAATATTAAGAGATGGACAGTACCCAGGAAATGCAAATGTATTTAAGTTATACTGATTTAGTTGGAATTAGTTCAGTGGATCAAATGTATTCATATTACTATCTGAATAAAAGAGTAGGGATATCGGAATAGTTAGTCATTAAGAATCACAGTGTCATAGTTTTTAGATTACATTTCTTACCAGAGAATTGGCTTAAGCTTTGTAATATTTCTAAGAATAAAAGAAATAATACCGAATATGAAATTTCATCTTAGAAAATTCAGAATCATCTTAAACAATTAAATGAAGTACCTTACTTGAAATTGTACACTGTGATATTTACTTTAAAATTTTAGTTCACATGATTCCGTCTGATGATAGTCATACTTTCAGTTCACATTGTGCCAGCTCTTGGGACTTTTCCTCCTGTAGAGTTGCTTTGTCCAATTTCAATTAGTTTTTGCTTCATCTTAACATATTTTATTTTGTTATGTTTGGTTACTCTCTCTTAGAAGTCTCTTCTCATCTAATGAGACAGAAAGGAAATATTTTTAGGTTGCTCCTTGGGTATATAGGGGCATTATCAACAATTACGGATTTTACAACTTTTTGACATTTCATGAAGATTTTAAAAATGATGACACCCTCCAATTAAATGCTTAGAAGAACACAGTTAGCTGATGGCTATCATTATGGTCAAATCAGCATTTAAATAAGTGAACAATAATACAAAGGGTACAAAATAAAAGATGGTCCTTTTTAATGCAATATGGATTTATGTCTTACTGAAGGACTGCTGTAAATATTCCCTTAGCATATTTAAAAGGAAAGTCATTATTTTTATTTATAAAATTATAAAATTGGGTAGGTGTCTACTAAAGATCTCAAACCATTTAAAAAAGAAAAACAAAGAAAATCACTGTTTACTTTCCTTACATTCTTATGATTTCTTTGCAATGTATCTTAGGATTTCTTTGCAACGTATCTGCTCATTTATCTTTTTAATTTTCATCAGAAAAACATTTCAATAGTGATAGGCAACTGAAAATACAGTTATAAGACATTATTAAAATAATAATTTTACTTGATTGGAGGGGGTTATAACTAAATAGATGATTGATTTTTCCAGAATGTGTGAAACCTTAGCTTCAATGCCAATTCTGGAAAGTCATCATCATTATCATTGTATTCACCATCATCATCATCATCACCATCATCATCATCATCATCATCACCATCATCATCATCACCATCATCATCATCATCATCATCATCACCACTTGCTGTGTGACAAAACTGCTCCTGGGTAGATGCAATACATGTATCAACTCCCCCCACATAGGGAGCCCATTACAGATCAAAATACAGTTACATCCAAAGTCCAACTTGGTGAATCATGAGTTTTATAGGGGTTACTTATCACAGTATGGGTGAGTGGGCACTTATAGGGGCAATAACACCTTAAAGCTGGATCACCAAGGACCAGTCACAAAAACTGAGAAACACTGAGCACACTTCAGCCTGCAGGCAACTCAACAGGTTGAAGAATGTTCTTGCTAAGTGATTCTGGTCTAGACTTCTTCCTGTCTTTGGTGTATAGATGGCCACCTCCTCCATCTCTAGAGGGTCATCTGTATCTTGATATTTTTTCATGAGGACACCTGTCTTGTTTCATTTTGTCCCCCTTTAATGACTTAATTTTAAATTAATCACCTCACCATTATTTGGACTATGTTTCTGACTATAGCCATAATTTGAGGTACCTAGACTAAGGAGGACTTCAATATATGAATCATATGGGGGATAACTCTCCCCATAATAGGCCCTCTGAGGATGAGCAGGAAAGTTGGGACAGCGAGGGGCTGGTCCACCAACTGAGACAGTGTTCCTAATCTAATGGGAGCTCACCAAATCCAGCTGGAACAGGACTGAATGAGCATATGATCAAACTAGAATCTCTGAATGTGGCTGCCAATGGGGGCTGACTGAGAAGCCAATAATAATGGCACTGGGACCTATCTCTTCTTCATGTGTTGGCTTTTTGGGAACCTACTCTATATGGATGCATGCCTTCCTAGGCTGGGATGGAGGGGGGAGGGCTTTGGGCTTCCCACAGGGCAGGGTACCCTGCCCCCTCTTAAGGAAGCAGGGGGAGGGAGGAGGGGTAGTGGGGGAGCTGGAGAGGACTGGGAGAAGGGGAGGAAGTGTAAATGTTTGAATGAAAAATAAAAGAATATGGAAAAAATAGGCCCTCTGAATTCTTTTTCAGGAATTCATGTTTTAGAAATGCAAGCTGCCTAGCATACAAGAAACACACGGTGTGGCATCCATAGGGCCTGAAGGACACTCATAAATATGAAATAAGCTGGTACACAATGGATCTCTTCAGTGCTATGATTAGGCATTGTCCATGGGGTCCAAGTTTAAGGAATGGCTTAGTTCAAAGTGAGGTCTGCACTTACGTAAATCCATTTAATAACAAGCTTATAATATCAGTATTTTCAACTTTTAAATGAAGACACTAATGGAACCAGAACATCTTTCTTCATACCATCTTAGCAAATTCTAGAAAAGATGGATCTATTAGATGGAAAACATGTGTCCAAATTAGTAATTTTTGTATTTTTATTGCGTTTATGTTAAAAAGAGGCTACATTATGTTTGGGCGCTTTATAAGCACCTGTATAGAAAGAACTTGTGTTCTCTTTGTTTGTTTATTAAGACAGGATTTCACCTTGTAGATATGGCTTCCCTGCTACTGACAGCATAGTCCTGGATGGGCTCAAGTTCATGGCAGCCCTCTTCTCTTAACCTCCTAATGTTTAAGGTGACAGGTATCAAATTCTTTCCTGGAAAAATTTTATATTATTTTAAAAACCTAATAGATACTGAACAAGACATAATCTAGCAAGGTTGGTTGAAAACAGTTTTTTTTTAAAATGAGTCTTATAAGCCATGAAGGAAGAATGATACACACAAAATCATAGCATGATTCAGACATAATTTCACCAATAGTGTTCAGTGTCAATACATACTAAGGAGAAAAATGCTACCTGAGAATTCTTTTATACAAAACTGAGTTCTTCAGATATTAAAATCATATCAAGCATGAAAATCTTCAGTGTATCATTTCTACTGTCCTAGCTTCATTTCTATTACTGTGTTAAGCTAAGCTATCCAAACCAAAGGTGACACTAGAGAAAACCTTAGCTGTCAGTTGTAGAATCTAGGCTATCATAGTGGGGAAGTCAAGGCAGGAGGAATGTTGAATAGTTGGTCACACCCAGTCAGGAACAGAGATGAGTGAATACATGCATGGTGCTTATTTGCATGTATTCAGTTCCATTTCTGCACTTTAATAGCACCCAGGAATCACAGTGCAGGGAATGGTGCTGCCCACAGTTGATTGGGTCTTCCCACATCAATCAACTCAGCCATGACAATCCCCCATAGACACACTCAAAGTCCAACTGACTGAACATCTTTCATTAAGACTCTCTTCCCAGGTTTTTTCAGATTGTGTTAAGCTAACAATTAAAACCCACCATAACACCTGCCATACTGTTTCTAAAAATATTTTTGAAAATGTATTTTAACAAATGTAAAGTTTGCTCAAATATTTTAATTACTAGTAGGAAACTTGTGATATCAATATATATTTTATATTTTGACATAACTAATTAATATCACCGCAAAATGGATTCAGGTTTCAATTTTACCCTTATGTTTATTAGCATATGCTTATTATATATATACATATAGTTCCATGTGATATTTGAATACCTGTATACACCGTACATTAATTAAATCTCATTTCTGTCTGTTCAAGCTCTGTCTCCTGTAACTTTCCTACATGTTATTAATGAGAACTCTATAATATGGGTTACATTTTGTGGTTTCAACATGTGAAAGGTAACATGTGATAATCTACTTATTCTTGAGTTTCCTAGCTTATTTCACATGATATGCTTTGGTTTCCATTCCTTTTGTTGCAAATGATAGCGTTTTACTATTTGTAACTGGCTAATATCCCACTGTGTTTTTATGTATTATATTTTTGGTTCATTCATCTGCTGATGAGTATTTAGGCTGATACATGTCTTTTCTGTTCAGGATATTGCAGTAATAAATGCAGGCATGCAGGAGTCTCTCTGGTTTTCAGAATCATTTTCCTCTGATTGTTTATAATTGATCACAGGATAGATGTTTAGTTTTTTGAGGAACCTCATGGAGTACTGCATCAACTTATAATCTTACAATAATGAATAAACATAGCAGTAAATTTTTACAAGTTAAATGTTATAAGCTGATATTTTTCCAAACTGAGAACTGAAAACGATAGAGTATAGAGAAACAGGGTGAGAGATGATGTGTACTCCTGGAAGTTACACCACTGAGGAACGAGCATGTTAGCAGGGCAACCAATAGCTCGCATTTCCTCTAGATATCCAGTATAAAAAGGGAGAAAGATACATGATAGATGGTAGGAAACCACAAGTTGGGGAAACAGAAAATAAAACTATGGAATAACATGAGAGGCATAGGTATTTGTGCTATAATAAATACACTTGGAAAAGCTTGACTGTATGTTCTAATGTGTTATTATTATGTGAAATAACTTCAAAATCAGAATGAATGCTACACAGTGCAAATTAAATTTAAGGTTAAATATTTGCAGTGATATCAAGAACTGCAATCAGAAACTTGGAAGTAAATGGGGGAAAAAGAGAAAGTGTGGTGGTGTGGGGAAAGGAAAGGAAGAGAAAGGAAAAGAGGACAGATTGCAGCAATTAAACTAAAGATGTCCTGTGCTAAGAGTATGCGCCTACAGCCTTCAAATGGCTCTGACAGGTGGGAGCGTTGCTACTGCTGTGCACAGGTGACAGGACCTGGAAGCATGGTAACTGCCCAGGAAGACACAGCCCGTGGGAGTGCTGAGGCTCTAGCTCGCGGCTTCCTCAGCACCAGATGCAGGTCCGTGGGTCTGAGGCTCAGACCCCTGCTGGAGCATAGAAACAGCCGATTGAACAGAAGGGTCATCAACGACTTGAGTCTCCACGCATTCCTCTCTGTAGGCTGTGAATATGTTCTCTTACCTTTGGTTAATAAAGAAGCTGCTTTGGCCTATGCCAGGGCAGAATACAGCTAGGAAGGAAAACTACACTGAACGCAGGGAGAAAGAAGGCAGAGTCAGGCAGACACCATGCAGCTGCCGAAGGAGAAGGACACTGGAAACTTATTGATAAGCCACAACTTCATGTCGATACACAGATTAGTAGAAATGGATTAATTTAAGATGTAAAGTTAGTTAATAAGAAGCCTGAGATAATAGGCCATACAGTGTTGTAATTAATATGGTTTCTGTGCGTTTATTGCATCTGGGTAGCTGGGAATGAATGAGCAGTCTGTTTACATATGCCAAATATATTAATGACATCTATAAAGCAAATCTATAACATATATTAGTAGGGACTCAATAAACCTGCAGTAGTGATGATATACCATAATAAATCAGAGAGTTAAAGATTGAACTGTGGTGTGGGATTCTCCTCTGTATATTGTGAATACAATTGGTTAATTAATAAAGAAAACTGCCTTTGCCTGTTGATAGGGTAGAACTTAAGTAGGAGGGGAAAGCTAAGCTGACTGCTGGGAAAAAGGAAGGCAGAGTAGAGAAGAGAAGCCATGTAGACCCACAGGACCCAGTACCTGGTAAGCCACAACCATGTGGTGATACACAGATTACTAGAAATGGGTTAAATTAAGATATAAGAGTTAGCCAGTAGGAAGCTAGAGCTAACGGGCCAAGCAGCAATTTAATTACTACGGTTTCTGTATGATTATTTTGGGGCTGAGCAGTCAGGAACCAACAAGTGGCCTCCTTACTATAAAACTGTCCTAGCTGGGCATGGTGATGCATGCTTTTAATTTCTGCACTTAGGAGGCAGAGACAGGCAGATGTTGGTTATAAAAGGCTATCTTGGTCTACAGTGCAAGTTTTACGACAGCCAAGACTACACAGAGAAACCCTTTCTCAAAAAATAAAATTAAATTGCCCTATATTAGAAACATCACCATTTCTTTGGTTCATATGTTCATGTTAATCAAATACTTGGAGAGAGATTTCAGCATTTTCTCTTTTTAAAATAATTTATTTAACTTTATTTTTATGTGGATTGGTGTGAAGGTATCAGATCCCCAGAAACTGGAGTTACAGACAGTTGTTAGCTGTCATGTGGGTGCTGGGAATTGAACCCGGATCCTCTGGAAGAACAGCCAGTGCTCTTAACCGCTGAGCCATCTCTCCAGCCCCTTCAGCATTTTCTTTTACATGGTCTCTCAATGTTTTATGTTTGAATTCATTAAGGGAAATGTGTGCCATTAAAATTATCCAATGAAGCCTTGGCTTTTAATTTAATCATAATAGTGTTTTTAATCATCACATTGGTCTGAAAATTATCTGATGAAAGGATTGAGATAAGAGTTGAGTACTAGCTTTTGTTTTGCCAAGGAACCTAACTCTTTTTTTTTCCTATATTACAATAAATATCCTGTGTAAAAGCCTACTAACTACAAGACAATATTGATTTGTTTTTCATAAGGAAACAGTTCAGAACTTTGTGATTCCTTCCATGACAACCACTGACACCATTGGCAGAGGTTATCTTCTCCTTTTCAGAAAGAACTCTCTCACACCTTCTTACAACTTTAAAAAGTGTATAACCTGTGAGCTGTATATTAGTGACTGAGAAACAGAGATAAGTGTCAGCATTATTTTAAATATAGATTTTTTTAAAATTTCACAATTAAATGACCAAATACAGGGGATAATTATGGAAACAATAAATTACTCAAAAATTGAATCCTTCAGCAATCATTAAATAGATGATATTCATACTTTTAAGTGAAAACAAAAGGTATTGAGGAATATTTTAAGTTTAAAAGAAGTCTAAACTTCAAACAAAGTACATACAATTTGATCTCAACCAGTTAAGTAAGTGTGCAAAGAAAAATTATGCCTACAAATATGGAATATTTAAGAAATCCATCTGAGTGTGAAGGAAATAAAGAAAATTTTATATTTTAAAAATATGAAAATTATTACTATAATACCACACAAATACTTTTGATTTCAAAAAAATTATTCAGGAGGTTATCATTTTTTCCTCTCTATGATAAGTTCTTGAAGACTATAGAACTCTTTAAGGGGAGAGCACCTTCTCTGAGGAAGGCTGTTTAATAGAGTAGCTTGCTGTTTCTGTGCAGTAGGAATTTTCTGTGGGTATCAGTTATGGCAGTATGTAAGATTTGAGTAAGTTATTATAAAACACCAAAAAGCTTTTGATTAAAAAAAAAAACATTTGCCTAACTGAAAATGTTAGAACAACATAAACCCCTTCATCATCAAGGCAGACCTTTCAGCATATGCGATACTGACCGTTAACATTTAGCTTCACAGCATCTAAGCGTTACTTGGGAGATGTGATTTGGGGTATTGCATCACTTGAGGTGGGAAGACCAGCCCACTGAGGGCAGCACCATTTCCTAGATGGGTTCCTGGACTGTTTTGGTGTAGAAGGGTAGTTAGAAGTAGCATGTATTTTATCACTCTTTGCTTCAGCTCCTACCATCGGACTTCTGTACCATGATGTTCCAGGATAAAACTCTTTATTCCTCAAATTGCTTTGTCAGAATATTTTACTACAGCAACAGGAAATAAAACTAATTCAATCATAAGTTTTAATGTTTAAATAAAATTTCTGAAATATAAGTATGCCATCATAGATATGTCTTATCAATTTTTCAAGCAACTGGTTAAATGTAAGTTGAAGAAGAAATAACTCATTTAATTCTAGTAAACATCAAATTTCACAAAGATGTAAAGATGATTTTTCATGCTCCATTTCAAAGGTCACTGAAAATACTATAACTATTACAGAATGACAATAAAGAAAACACCTTTCTTCAAATAATATGTTCCGCAAACAACACCATGCTTTGATCGACACATCCCTCTTATATATGCAGCTGCCCTTAGTAAAGGAAGGCATGGGCCAGGGCCCTCTAACACTCTTAATCCCCTGGGCTGTTAATGAATACAGACAAGTGAGCTTGGAGACTTTAGTAGAGAATTGGAGTCAAATGCCCCTCTGTTCTTATTTTCAATAAACCTCTCTAAGTGACTACCATACTCAGTTTTGTTACTCATGGTACCTGGTGAACTGCACTGAAAGTTGGAGACTTCTATCTTAAAGACCTATCTTTTGGCTTCACTAATACCAAGGAGTGTTTCTAATACACAGTGATGAGTGTTGATGCTGTTTCCATGTAACTGCACCTTTTCCTCAGTACACTTTTACCCGGGATTGCATTAATCTGGCTTTATGTGTAAGAACCCCTGTAGTTGCTTGTCGTCATTTATCATTCCCATTTCCTTTCCACTATAATGAAAATGGCTTCAGTTCCCAAAAAATGAGTAATACATGTCCCTTAGCTAATGATGGGACTCTTCCATTTCATCTCCAACTTAACAGTTAAGGATTGTTAATGGCATAGGGCCATGTTTCATCCCCAAAGTTATCTCTCTGATGACTTTTGACCTGGGGTTTCAGAAAACAAAAATGTCAGAATTAATTATTATGCCAGCGAGGGATTAATGTTGGAGATGTTTCATTTCTACTACTAGCAAACAAAAATTCCTTTTTAGTAAAATAATCAGAATATTTGCACCCATAAAAATGGATTGAAATATAGTGTAGTTATCATTGAAAAGGAACATTAAGGGTTCCTTTTATTAGGATGACTGACCAATAAATAATGAGCATATAAAACATGTAGGAGGAGGGGGCCGCTTTTTTGTCCCAGCCGCTGGCTAGCTTAGCCCTGAAATAACCACCCAGAAACTGTATTAATTAAATCACTGCTTGGCTCATTAGCTCTAGCTTCTTATTGGCTAACTCTTATATTAATTTAACCCATTTCTATTAATCTGTATATCACCACGTGGCAGTGGCTTACTTGCAAAGATTCAGCATGTCTGATTCTGGTGGCTCCATGGTATCTCTCTGACTCTGCTTTCTTCCTCTCAGAATTCAGTTCCATCTTCTCTGTCTACCTAAGTTCTGCCCTATCAACAGGCCAAGGCAGTTTCTTTATTCATTAATGAAAGCAACACATATACAGAAGGACCTCCTACACCAAAAACATGATAAGGTTCCAGATCATTTTGAGTTCAAGTAGACAGAAGCAGAAATGTAAGCAAGAAATACAAATTAGAAAAGTTAGGATGTCCTGTGCTGTCCAGAATTGTCTGCTAGCCAGACCTTCAACATATCTAGTGGTATGAAGATACCCACTATTATTTATTATTATCATTATTATTATTGCCATTAAGATTTTATTTATTAGTTTTATTTTTTTATATTCCTGTGTTTGGAGCTAGAGAGATGTTTCCTAGATTAAGATCACTTGCTCTTCCAGAGGACCTGGGTTTGATTCCTAGCACCCAGATGGAGGCTAGCAGCTTTCTGTAACTCCTATCCCAATAAGTCAAACACTCTTGTTTGGCCTCCAAGGGCAATGCATGCACAGACATATCTGTAGGCAAAACACATACACATAAATTAATAAGATAGTTTTAACAATTAAAGCATAAATTTTATTTTACTTAATTGAAATACAATTGCATTATTCCAAATTCCTCTGATCCAGTGATTATCAGTCTTCCTAATGCTGCAACCCTTTAATACAGTTCCTTATGTTGTGGTGACCTTCAACCACTAAATTATTTTCATCGCTACTTCATAACTGTAATTTTGCTACTGTTATAAACTGTAATGTAAATCTGATATGTAACCTCTGTGAGGGTGGTTTGACCCCAAGGGGTCGTGACCCTCAGGTTGAGAACCACTGTTTTAATCACTCCAATTCCCTCCTAAGTCACTAAACTATACAAAAAAAAAATCATGTAAGTGCAACTTGCTAAGTCTCTTTCTCTGTATATATGATTATATATTAAATTACATATATTTTAGGGGTGATCACTTGAAATTGGATAACCATTAATGGGACACAGCCACAAATTCTTCTTCTCTTAGTATTCTTTAATGCCTTGAAACTCTTCATCTTGGAAATGGGTTCTGTGCTGTTTCCCACATTGTCATATCAACTGGCATTGTCATTTTTAAAGTCTTATTTGTGCAGTCATATTTCTGATGTTTCATGAGTGTAGCTTCCCTGTTACATGTAGGAGACAAAAGTTCACAGCAGACTCCTTGCTTCTCTTGTTCGTAGAGCCTTTACATGGTGTTCTCTGAGTTTGAGGTGTCAGAGCTATGTTGTAAAGTAGTAGGTGGGACTGGGCACCTCACAATCAGTTGCTCTCTGCATTTGAGTAGCTATGGCTTTCCCTAATGCTCTCTGCATTTGACTAGCTATGGCTTTCCCTAATGGTCTCTGCATTTGACTAGCTATGGCTTTCCCTAATGGTCTCTGTTGCAAAAAGAACCTTCTTTGATGAATATGAGAACTACAGTTATTTTTGAGGACAAGTAGAAATACTTAGAATGTAGCTAGAAATTACAATGGATAAGAAGGTAGCATTAGGTTCTCCTGTAGCATTCATGACTTTAACCACACATATTCTTCACCGAATGATGGGGTGCTCTTGTGTTTCCAGCCTTTGTTTACATATCCAATGTGGGTTCTGGGGTTTAGACTTAAGTGCTCATGCTTGTGCAGAAAAGCAGTTTACTGAGTAACTCCTCTGCCCAGCTCCTGCATTTTTTAATCATAAGGGAGATTAAATGCACTAGGAAAGTAACAGAGAACCAGTTCAGGGAAACAGTATAGATGGATGTGATCACCCTGAAACTGTGTTACTTAACTCCAGAAGCAGCATATCTATGCTAATAAAAGAATTATTGCTAAGCCGGGCGGTGGTGGTGCATGCCTTTAATCCCAGCACTTGGGAGGCAGAGGCAGGCGGATCTTTGTGGGTTTGACGCCAGGCTGGCCTACAAGAGTTTTTCCAGGACAGGATCCAAAGCTACAGAGAAACACTGTCTCAAAAAACCTAAAACAACAACAACAACAAAAAAGAATTATTGCTAATAGATGTAAATTTACACTTTACTTGCCTATTTTATCTGACACAATTATACTTGTCAACAGTTACTAAAAAACAATTTCATAAATATGTGAGTTTTTTTAAACTTTTCATAGTTAAAAATTATAAATGGAGCAGTTCTTGAATACATGCAACTGGTCTCTGCAGGTTTATTTCTTCATGCTATGGGTTAAGAAGGCAGGGCCTCAAAGTCAGAAATTATGACCAAAACCTGAATGGTTGATTGACACAGTGACCACTCAGCAAAATTCTCTTTAAAAACTCTGCTGACTCCCTGTCAGACTAAACTGGAAAACTGTCTCAGGTTATTGTCATATTGTGCTAGCATCATGGGTTACATAATCAGCCATCTATGATAGTACTCTCCTATGCTCCCAGTTTTATCTGACCAGAATAGACATTCAATTTTCATAGTATCTGACATAAAAATTCCATGAACTCAGACAAATCAGACGTTTTTTTCTAATAAAGTGAATGAGAAAGTAATTTTATTTTATTTTTTTAAATATTTATTTATTTACTTATTATGTATACAATATTCTGTCTGTGTGTATGTCTGCAGGCCAGAAGAGGGCACCAGACCTCATTATAGATGGTTGTGAGCCACCATGTGGTTACCAGGAATTGAACTCAGGACCTTTGGAAGAGCAGGCAATGCTCTTAACCACTGAGCCATCTCTCCAGCCCGAGAAAGTAATTTTAAAAAGCACTGCAGCCGGGCGGTGGTGGCACACGCCTTTAATCCCAGCACTCGGGAGGCAGAGGCAGGAGGATCTCTGTGAGTTCGAGACCAGCCTGGTCTACAGAGCTAGTTCCAGGATAGGCTCCAAAGCCACAGAGAAACCCTGTCTCGAAAAACCAAAAAAAAAAAAAAAAAAAAAAAAAAAAGCACTGCACTTTCAAAAACATGGAAATTTGAAACTAAAGACCACTATTGTTGTTCAGAGAGTAGAAAACCTGATCTACTCAGCACCTTTCCATTGTATTTGTTGATACTACCAGTTCTTTTGGAAGTACTTTTATGGTGACTTTATAAGGCTCAACCATCCTAAAGGTTGAGCAGTTGTGTGCATAGCTAAGCTCATGCTTCAGAGTGAATAGAATTGTTTGCTTCCACTTCTCAGGATTACACATCTTCAAAATTGTGCCTTTGAATTGACTTTGATATGTTTTTGAAGTTTTATACTAAATAGGAATCCATATGTCAGAAAACCACTCCCCTGATTCAACACAGTAGTTTTACATTTCATTGAAATAATGGAGTGTGATCATCAGTGTGTATGGATCATATATGATCTGGAGGACAAAATTTAGGGAAAGACTATTTCATATTCAATACAGAAAACAGCCCCTTTCTTCAGGAAGGAAAGGAGAATCATTTGTTTCTTCCTAAGTGGGCCTGGCAGACACTGCACAGTGCATTGTGACTTTGCGGATAGCCTGGGTTATCTTCCTTATCTAAAAAATAATGAGAAAATGAGATTAAATTTAAAATATGTTAAAATAATTTTATCTTTACATTAATTGTCACTGTTTAAACTGCTTACAAAGAATTTCTCACTTAGAATTTAAAAAGTTGAGAGTATGGTTTTGATAAGGTATCAGTTCTGCTCTTTACACATTACAAGGATCAATAATATTTCTGTCAAAAGTGTAGAAAATGATGAATATATTTTTAATATTCAAATATGAAATATTTGGGTGAGTTTCCATTTGCTATGAGTTTATAGCATAAAGACAATGAAATAGTTGAATTTTGCTTCTTTTTAAACCCCTAATTGACATTGGAGAACAGTAGAGTATCATATCACAACAGAAACACTGGAATTAAGTGAGTGAGGACATAAATTATTTGACACATTTTAAAGAAAGTGTTTGTGAAGTGCTTTTAGAATGTAGAAGAATGTAAATAACTCTATATTTCAACTTCAAATAGGAATGATAGCTCGACACTCTTCGCTTTGTCTCTTTTCGTCTTTCTTCAAAACAGTAGTAGATGAGGTGTAGAGTCTAGGAAGTAAGGAGGGCACTGGGAAGAACTCTCAGGATGCTGTTTGCCCAGATCAAGGTTCACCTACTTCTTAGAACCTGGTTTTCCAGAGAGAAGGTCAGACCAGAAGAGAAACAGACCTTGACAAGCTCTTCAGGTTAATCGTAGAGGATGGAAGGGGCAGGTTATCAGAAAAGAATGAAAAGAGAACACAAAACCAAGCCAATGGAAGCTATAAAAGTGTATTTTTATTCATTCTCACCTCAGTGGCTAGTTACATTATTATAATAATATAAAACAGATTTCTTATCAAATTTGAAGATCAAACTGAGTATTTGTGCAGAATACAAATAAGACTTAGTCATAATTACTGTAAATAATGTGTCTGGGTGAGTTAAAATTCAGTGGCTGAATAGATGATTCAGCACTTAATAGTACCCGAGCTTGGTTCCACACTCATCTTCCCTCTGCTCACAACAGCCTGTAACTCTGCCTCTGAGATACGACATCCTTTTTTGTAATCCAAGAAAACATGCATTTATGGGCACATATTTACACACAATCAAAGAAAACAAATCTTTTTGTAAAAGAATAGACCTTTGTATATCAAAACTGAAAGAGAGATTTAGAAACATCACTGGTTACAAAAGTTAATATTAGTTTCAAAAATTGAATAAAGTATTTTGTAGAGTGTTAAATAAAGCTTAAGAATATTATTAAATAACTCAGTTTGCCAATAGTTACCATAAAAATCAAACAGCGTGTTGTCAGAGTTTGGAGAGGGATGTGGGAGGACAAACACAGAGTTGTATCTCTATTTATTGCTGTAGTAGGTAAAACTTCCTTTTTATATGCAATGAAATAGAACCACGTTATATAGAGGTGCAAAACTAGCCAGAAGTAGGCAGAACGGACGTGAATTTAAGTCTTTTCCCTCTGTAGATTGCTCTTAATTGAGACCTAAAGCTAAGTTAGGTACTGATTCAGATAATACTGGTGGAAAACTAATTACTTTTTTTTTTTTAAGGATAGGAGGACTGTCAGTGAATGCTGCTGCAGCCTCAAGCTTAATTTTTATTACCCTTATATACCCCAAGGCAGGAAAGGCAAAAAGACATTTTAATCCCTATTTAAGGAACAAACAAAAAGACAAACAAAAGTTCAAAACATTGAGGAGCAAAATATCCAGTAGCTACACCTTAGGCTAAACTTCTTGTTATCTAGGCAAGATGTACAGCAACTTCACCTTAGAACTGTTGTTTGACTTTAAAGAAGCAAAACAAACTTGATCTCTTTGACCTTAGGTCAAGATGGACCAGAGCCACTTCTATCAGCTCCCACAGATAGCCCCTGCTCTGACAAATCTTACATGTTCTCTGACATGTACAGATCCTACCTTTTAATGCTGATAGATATACATATGAGACTGTGAGTAAAACTAATTACTTTTAACTCAAGAGCAAACTATGCATACTGACAATAAGATTAAATCACTTGTTAGATGTAAAATAAAGGCAAAATGAAGCATAAGGAAGGGTCCATATATTTTCATGTAAAGTAATATGTAACCTAAGGAAATAATATATCTGGATACTTCTTTTAAATATTCCAGATGATATGCAGAGGGAAGTTAAAAATAGCTATGTAAAAAACATAGTCAATTCTTAATACCTATCAAATTTAAGACTGGGTTGTGTGACTTTCAGTTTTGATAATTTTATTTTCACCTTAGGAACAGGGCTGAACTCAGAAATAAACAAGGAAAGGGATTCCTTTAATTAGAATTTTTTTTCAAAATCATCTAAATTAGAGAACTTTTTGCAAAAACTAAGTATGTACTTAATTTTTAAAAATACATAGGTATGTCTGTGGTGTATGTGTGTGAGTAGAGATGCTTTCAGGCATTTGGTACACATTCATTAACAGATGCCTGTGCATCTGAGTGCTAGTGCTTGAAAAGTCATGCAGTTGACAATGGTGTATTTCCCCATCACTTTCACATTTGCAAATTGTGAAAATTCAGGTGCACCTGGAGCTCCCCAATCCCAGCAAGTCTATCCAGTTTATCCTGAGGTCCCCTTTATCTCTCGTCCCAGTGCTAAGATTGCTGACAGCAGCAAAGCCTGCAGTTTTTACACATTTAACCCTATGAGCTGTGGGCCTTACACCAGTATGGAAAATACTTTCCACTGAGCGATCTTCCCAGCCCTATCTTTGCTGTTG
>PVIU01006360.1:70753-102886 GCA_004026605.1 Ondatra zibethicus
ATACTTTCCACTGAGCGATCTTCCCAGCCCTATCTTTGCTGTTGTTGCCTGGTTTAACCCTATGAGCTGTGGGCCTTACACCAGTATGGAAAATACTTTCCACTGAGCGATCTTCCCAGCCCTATCTTTGCTGTTGTTGCCTGGTTTAACCCTATGAGCTGTGGGCCTTACACCAGTATGGAAAATACTTTACACTGAGCAATCTTCCCAACCCTATCTTTGCTGGTGTTGCCTGGTTTTGGTCAATTTCTTTTTATCCTGGGAAAAGAAAGAAGAAAATTTCAATGAACTTATTGATTCCCTAGCGCCATTAAGAGTCTTTAAATCAGGGATATGATTTAAGCATTTAAACATTCTTCAAACAAGAAAGGTGTCTGTCTGTGTCTGTATATGTCTGTTGGTGTGTTCTTCCCTGGAGAAAGCCTTTTTGCAGCTCTCAGAATTCCTTAGTTGCCTGTAGTTCTTTGTGTAGGGTTAAGGCCTCTTAGGCTTTTCCCATCCACTTTTGCATGTCTATTGCTGTTGTCTTGTTCTCTTCATGGTCATCCAGTATCAAAGAGTTATTCTTGAAAACATGCATACAAGTAAAATAATTTGGTCAGAGCACGGTATATATGTCTGGTGTGTGTGTGTGTGTGTGTGTGTGTGTGTGTGTGTGTGTGTGTGTGTGTGTGAATGAAAACAAGAGGCCATGAACTTGAAAGGGAGTTTGGGGGAGAGAAAGGAGAAGGGGGAATTTTTGTAATTTTACTACAATCTCAAAAATGAAAATTGAAAACCTAGTTGGAGATGAGAAAGGGAAATTATTTCAGTAAGATTTGATTTAGCCAATGAAGTATAATAGTCCATGCCTTTACTTATCTTATTTAACCATTTAAAATATGTTTTACACATAAGAAAACTAGGGAAATTTGCATTCATATCCAGGAAGCACACCTGGAAATCGAGCCCGGTCTGCTTCCCTTTACACTGGATGTCTTTCCACTTTTAAAACAAAACAGCATGTAAAATAAAGAAAATATTATGTTCTTTAGAAGACAAAGGTGCAGATGCTGACACACAATCAGGAATGCAATTGGCATTTGGTGCTCTGAAACAGTTTGAAGTTAGCAGGCTGACAGAGGTCACCTGAAGAGGTCCAGGAGACTCAGTCAAGGTACTTGTCTGCAAATCTGAAGATATAAGTTTGGTACCCAAGAAGAGATTAGACTCCTGAAAGTTGTCCCTTGACCTCCACATGGGTCTATGGAACAGGCAAGAGAAACCCCTTAACACACACATGCACACGCAAGTAAATAAATTTAAAATAAAATTTTAAGAAGTATTAAGTGTTAGAGTCTAGGGGAGAAAAATCTGCAAACCAGGCAGGACAAGCCATATTAAACATATTAAAATATCTTAATAATAGATGTGGAGAATTAAGAGAAAAAAGGGGGATTTATTTCTTCATTCTGAAGAATTTTGAAAAGAAAGATATTACATAACAAAACAAATGTTAGGTAACAAAGAGCATGTCCTCAGGTTTCAGATGCACTGAGAAAAGAATGCAGCAATGTGCTAAGCGTTCTAAGAAAAGAAGTAATGAAGCCGACTTAAGGCTGAGGATTTTGGCTCACTGAGTGGCCAGTGGGCCATCTCTCTTCTGATGTCAACATAACATGACAGCCCTTGCTCACAGTCTCTCAGGCCAAATGGCTGCTGCTTTAGAGCCATGGGGCATACAAGGGTAATTCATATAATGGCACCATTGATATTTAGTGTAGGCAAACATTTTCATCAAAATGTTTACATGGCAGATAATTAAGATTTCATCATTACCTTATAAGGCAATTTTGTCATTAATTTATTCTAAACTCCTACCTCTGCAGAACACAAGTGAAAAGAGTGACCATCAATATCCCCTCATTTCCTGGTTTTGGTTTGTGACACAATCTCATGTAGCCCAGGCTACTCTTGGATTCTTTATGTAGCTGAGCATGACCTTGAACTCCTGACCTCCCTGCCTTCATCCTCAAAGTGGTGGGATTTATATGCATGAGCCGCCACACTCATATTAAAAATTGTCAGTGTATGCATGGCTCTGTGTGTGAATGTGTGCGTCTGTGCAGGTGCATGTGTTTCTGTGCATGTGGTGTTAGAGACTGAAGCTAGAGCATCACACATGCTAGACAAGTTCTCTGTTACTGAGCTATGTCCTAGTTCTCAAGTGTTTTAATATGAAAATGTTTATAAAATCAAGTTAAATAAATGTCTAATTAAAATATATTTATAAATAAGCATCATTATACTATAAAGCTCACTAAACTCCATCATTTAGTAACTAGAACTTATTTTGGTTATAAGTAAAAGAAATTCTCTGAATTTGTCTCTTATTTTAATGTTTATTGTGGTCTGGACCCATGTACCATAATCTATATCTTGATTTTCGTCTGCTTGAATGTGCCCCTTAGTTATATTTTCCATTGAATCCCCAAAGTGCTCACATTATAGATACAAATTGTATTGTTTGTTGTGCAATTGTATAAGCTCATACTATATGGTATATATGTTCTGTAATGCTAAAATGTGTGTGTATGTGATTGATAGATAATTTTATTCTTTTTAGCAATGCTGTTAGGTAAAAAGTGTCTCAAATAAGGGTTCCTGCAGGTTGAGAAATAAGCTTAGCTCTAATATTCTTGAGGTTCTGTCTTTTCTAATATGCAGAACACAAAAGAATCAATTGGTTAACTTTCGTTTTGCTTAATGATGCCCCAAGGATCCAAACACTTCATTGTCTCTCCAAAAAGACAAGCAATTATAAGAGCACTTTCAATTATTTTATTCACATTCAAATTGGCACTATTTGGGAGATAATTTGCCAATATTTGAGAGATAATTCAAAAAAGAATTAACCTAATGCCAGACTACCTGTCTGTAATTTGATTTAGCAAATATTTTAACATTTTCTATTAAGAAGAAAACACATTTTACTTTTATGAGTGTTGTCTTTTTCCTTTAGTTATCGTTCAGATACAGGCTTGATTTAATAAAGGTAAAACTGTAATATAAACTAGTGTATTTCTTAGTCGTTATGCCAATATAAAAAATGAATTGCCTCAATGTTATCACAGGATTGCAAGATTGTTGAGCTATCTCAGAACTTTTGCCAATCTCTCTGAGGCTGCTCGGTGTTGTGATAGCCGGTGCACTGTGGCAATTTTTGGGCAGGGATCCAGGATAGGCAGTAACTTCTGCAATCTCATTTGAAAGGGAAGAACCAAGATGGTACCCAATCTGCTTGTCTTTGATTCCAAACATTTAACTCTGATTCAATTTTAGGGTTATATTGACCATAGAGAGTGGGGTTCTGCCAAGTCAGGGAGAAGACTACAAAAAGCATGATATAGAAACAGGAATGCCAGGAAGTGGACGTAGGGAACTTCCGGCAGTGGAAGCACTAGTACATAAATGTGGCACACCATACTACAAAACTAACAGCTCTGCTTCCAATAGGGCAAAAGTTAATGTATTAAGAGCTGCTAATTTTCCAGATATCACTAGAATTAAAAACTTTTCTTTAGAGAATAATTTCTTTCAAAATAGCATAACATTGAGAGATATAAATAAGTAGCATCTATTTGTTCAATATGTCCTTTAATGAATTTAATATATATAAAATATTTTAATGAAAATAAATGCCAAGCTTTATCTCCATCCATTATCAGGAAGCAGTTCTGCTTGGTTGCAGAACTTCTTGCTTGCAGAACATGTTGGATCTGAGGTCCCTATTCTGTCTTCACCTGAATAGAAAATGAGTGGTTAGTCAAGTGAATTTCAGTCATATAGCAAAATCACGTGCTTTTCCATTGTCGATGTATTTGTGTGATTGTGATTTTTCTATATGGATCAAAAGTGACACCTGTTCATTAATCAGGCTGTGTATATTGAGATAACTTTGAACACGAGCCAGGATGTCTTAAATGCATTAATGACAGTATATTCACAACCACAGTTCTTTATTTTAGAGAAAAAAGGAAACCCCTTAAATACAAAAACAATTTATTAATTTATATGGATACTGATCCATTCAAAAGTGATTGCTCGTATGTGCCAGGATCTATGCTATGTTGAACTATATTTGTACAAAGTGTGTTTTCTGTAATAACTGGAAAACAAAAGTCAAACAACATATTTTGCAACATCTGTAACTATCAGATTTAAAATTACTTAAACTTTTATTTTACCAAGGCAGAATGGCTAAGAGCAAAACCAACAATAAATGATGAATACTGGTGTGAATGTGTATGTGGGGAAAGGGGAATAAAAACAAGTGCAGGCACTATAGATATCAACATGAGATTTTTGCTGTGGGGAGTAAATAATAGTGCAGGCACTATAGAAATCAGTGCAGAAGTTCGTCAAAAAGGCGAACGTCGATCTACAAGGAATATGCCCAAAGAATTCTACATCTTTCTCTAGAGAAACCTGTTCAGTCATGATCACTGAACCACTAATCATAATATCCAGGAAATGGAAACAGCCTAGATGTTCAACAACTGATGAATAGATAATAAAAATATTCCATATTTACACAATAGAAAGTTGCCCTGCTATCAAAAAAACAAAATGGCACAGAGAAACCCTTTCTTGAATAAAATAAAATAATGAAATTCACAAGTAAAGTGATGGAATTGAAAGCAATTATTCTGAGTAAGGAACTCAAACCCCAAATGAGGTAAATCATATGTTTTTTTCCCACTTGTGGATACTAGCTTTGACTCTTCAAACCTGTGTGTTTCATTTGGAATATCCCAGAAGCCAGGAACTCATGAAGGGACAACAGAGAAGGTCTGCCAACAGAAAAGCGTAGAAATCACTAAATCACTGCTATAACAACAATAATGGAACAGGAAGGCTTGAATGGCAAAGGAAGAGAGAACAAGGTAGAGGAGGAAATATGGTAATAGTTAAAGAATTAAAATGATTTGATTCCTTCATAACCCCTTTTTAAAATTTTTTAAATGAAATTTATTTATTTTGTACATGTATATTTGTAAGTGCGTGTGTGCGTGCACGTGTGTACGCAACACAACACATGTGTGGCGGTCAGGGGACTACACCAGGAAGTGTTCCCACAATGTGGGTCAAAGAGATCAAATTGTGGTCTTCAGGCTTGTTAGCAAGGGTCTGTATGGACTGAGCCACCTCAATGCCCAGCTTCATGATTTTGGGGATAGTCTAATATCAAAGGTATTGTGGGAAACTTGATAAAGGCAGCATACAGCAAGCCAACAGTCAACATCAAACTAAATGGAGAGAAACTCGCAGCGATTCCACTGAAATCAGGAACAAGACAAGGCTATCCACTTTCTCCATATCTACTCAATATAGTTCTTGAGGTCCTAACTAGAGCAATAAGATACCAAAAGGAGATCAAGGTTATACAAATTGGAAAATAAGAAGTCAAACTCTCACTGTTTGCTGATGATATGATAGTTTACATAAGCGATCCCAAAAATTCTTACCAAGTAAATTCTGCAACTCATAAACACCTTCAGTAATGTAGCAGGATACAAGATTAACTCAAAAAAAAAAAAAAAAAAAAAAAACAGTAGACCTCCTGTACTGGAAAAGAAATCAGAGAAACAACACCCTTCACTATAGCCACAAATTGCATAAAATTACAGAAGGCAAATGTGGATCATGTGGCTCCCACTCATTTTTATTGTTTTTACTGAGCCATACATTTTTCTCTGTTCCCCTTCTTTTCTCTCCTCTTCCCCTTTCACCTCCCCCTTGACCTCCATGCTCTCAAGTTACTCAAGACATCTGGTCTTTTTCTCCATCTTATATAGATCCATGTATGTCCTTCTTAGGGTCCTTTAGGGTCTAGGTGTTCTGGGGTTGTAGACAGAAGACTGGTTTTTCCTTGCTTTATGTATAAAAGACACTTATGAATTAGTACATATTATATTTGTCTTTCTGGATCTGTATTATCACAATACATTTATTTTTTCTAGTTCCATCCATTTGCCTGCAATCAAGATATCATTTTTTTTTACTGCTGTGTAGTATTCCATTGTGTAAATATACCACATTTTCTTATCTATTCTTTGATTGAAGTTCTTTTAGGTTGTTTCCTGCTTCTGGCTATTATGAATAAGGCCACTAGGAACATATTTGAGCACATGTCCTTGTAGTATGATTGAGTTTCCTCTGGATATATATTCAAAAGTGATATTCCTGGGTTTTGAGGTAGATTGTTTCCTAATTTTCTGAGAAATCACCATATTGATTTCCAAAGTACAAGTTTGTTCCACCTGCAATAGAGGAGTGCTCCCCTTACTCCAGCATGAGATGTCATCTGTGTTTTTGATCTTGGCCATTCTTAGAGGTATAAGATGGAATCTCAGAGTTGTTTTGGTTTGCATCCTTACCATGACTACAGATGTTGAACATTTTCTTAAGTGTCTTTCAACCATTTTAGATTCATCTGTTGAGAGTTCTCTGTTTAGGTCTGTACCCCATTTTTTATTGGATTATTTGTTCTTTTGATGTCAAGTTTCTTGAGTTCTTTGTATATTTTTGAGATAATTTCTCTGTCTGATATAGGGTTGGTAAATATTGTTTCCCATTCTGTAGGCTGCCGTTTTGTTAACTGTGTCCTTTTCTTTATCAAAGCTTCTCAGTTTCAGGAGGCCCAATTTATTAATTCTTTCTCTCAGTGTCTGTGCTACTGGGGTTATATTTAGAACATGATCTCCTGTGCCAATGTGTTCAAGTGTACACTTTCTCTTCTATGTGGTTAAGTGTGGTTGGCTTTATGTTGAGGTCTTTGATACATTTGGACTTGATTTTTGTGTGTGGTGATAGATATAGATCTATTTTCATTCTTCTAAATGTTGATATCCAGTTATGTCAGCACTATTTGTTGACATGATTTCTTTTTGTGGATCTAACTCTTACCTGGATTCTCTTAATATTGCCCTCCACTCATTCCCCTGAAGGAATTTTAATATAGAAGGAAGATATTGTCTTTGAATGGATGTTTTTACCACATAAACTAAATAAAACATTAAAAACTTATGGGGAAATGTTTTTCATTTAATTCTAAAAGGAAAATTGAGACTGTCAATCAGCAGGAATAGACCCAGCAGAAATCATAGTAAATTTTAATAATGATAAAATTGACAAATTATGAGCAGAAAGTGAATCCTGGTAAAGAGCTTGTAGTAATTTTTTGGGGGGAGATTAGCATCTATCACAAAAGCAAGAGAATTCTTCTTATAAAGAAAACTATTTGGACCCTTCCTTACATTGTAGAACACAGAAATAACTAGAACCCCTATATTCTATACTGGTCCAAATAAATCAGGAAAAACAAGTTACAAATCAAAAAATTTAAGTAAAATGGAACAAAACCCTTTTGATTCTGTCCAAAAGTCAGAAATAAATGCGATTCTTGGGTCACTAAGGAATTTTAAAGAACCTCTCAATACAGAAACCTATTCTCAATATGCAGATAGAATTGCTTTGCTTATTTAAACCACTAAATTTATACCAGATGATACAGAATTGACTTCATTATTTATTCAATTACAAGATATAATCAGGACTAGGCATCATCCCATATACTTAACACACATCTGATCCCCTACAGGTCTGCCAGGTCCTCTAGCACAAGGTTATGCAGAAATTGATCAGTTATTGATTGTAAATGTGCTGAAGGTTTCAGAATTTCATAAAAACATGATGCCAATAGCGCTGTCTATCACCTGGTAACAAGCCAAGCATATTATAAGGAAATATTCTACCTTTTCTTTATAGAACCAAACACCACTACCTGCAGGAAGTAACCCAAAGGGTATTCAAAGAAATGAAATCTGGCAGATGTATATGTTCTATTTTGTAGAATTTGGAAAACTAAAATATGTATATCACACCATTGATACCTATTCAGGATGTCAGTGGGCAACTACTCTGATTTCAGAAAAGGCTTCTTGAGTAATTACACAGTTGCTAGAAGTTGTGGACATCATGGGTGTACCTGTACAAATAAATATAGAATATGGTTCAGCATAATTCTCAAAGAAAATGAAACAGTTTTCTGCTAATTATAATATAAAGCATATTACAGGTATATCACACAGTCCTACAAGGCAGTCAATTTTAGAAAGATCAAATTGAACTCTAAAGGATATTTTAAATATACAGAAAGGGATGATAAATCCCCCAGAGATAGATTGCATAATGCTTTATTAACTTTGAGTTTTCTAAATGCTAATGGGAAAGGAATAACAGCTGTATAGAGACAGTGGGTAGTAGAAAAAACTATGGAATTAAATCAGCCACTATATTTTAAAGATGTGCTGGCCTCAGAATAGAACCCAGGGCATGTGTTTTGTTGGAGAAGGGTTTTGCTTTTGTTTCCACTGGAGAAGAAAAGCTATGGATACCATCAAATTTGATAAAGATTCGATTTGAGCAAGAGAGACCTCTTAATTTGAAGAGATGGTAGTTCATCAAACAGCTTGTCTGTTTATTCTAAACTAACCTATAAAACCAACAAATGCTTTTCATTTGATTAGATATAACTTGTTAAAAGAGAATCTCCCCCAAAATTAGGGTTGGGGAAGGATTTTGTTTCTGTCTTTTCAGAAGAATAAAGGTATAGAGCTAAGAAATCTGAAGACTGCTGGACAAATGAGACATCTAAAGAAAAGGGACAAATCATACAGAAAAAAATGTCTCAAGAAAATGTGTAAATTGACTATTGGTATCACCTTTCCAACAGTATATAATTTCATAAATCTTGCCAAATGTTTGTTTCTGCTCTTTTCTATAGACATATAATGCAAATTGTCTTTTTGTAGTTCCAGTCTAATTAAAAATTAAAGCTGGCTTTGGAGTTGGAGTGTGTTTCTCTCCTTCTCTAAACCCAAGCATGCTAATTAAAGTGAAATGCAAAATTTCGGTCTCATGTCAGAAGAGCCACTTGATATGTGACTGAAGAAAAAGTTAAGGCTACTTTATTGCTACTAATCTTATAATATTTTGTTTTTATATTAACTCTCTTTAACAGCTTTTCTTAAGGTATAAGGATTTTAAGTTTGATATATTTATATATATATTGTGTATTATATGTAATATATACATATATTTAACTTTTTGTCATGATATAAATGTTCATATAGAATATTAACTAATTCTTGAAAATGCTTTCAGCTACCTTCCTGTACATGATTTCAGGTTTGACTCTCCATTAGTTTTCTGCAGTGAACCATGATCATCCTAACCTTTGAAGTCTTCAAAATGAGGATAGGGCCCCACAATGACAATTCCTCCAGGACTATGATAACACCACTAATCTGAAAAACACCACCTAAAGATCGGCTTTGGTCTACAAACTGGTCAGAACAATTTTGAGGTGGCTAGCTGAGATGATCCAACTCAACAGACTACTTTAGTCAGGACTTGAGACAAGCCCTGGAATTTCCCATTATGCAGAGACTGGACAAAAAAATGATACAGCTACCTCTCCCATGACTTGACAACCCAAAATTTTCTTTGCAGGATCCCCTGCCCACACACACACCCAGGAAGTAAATTTAATAATTCAAATCAATGGAATTCAATTCAAGAATCAGAGAAGATGATGGGCATTGAAGAAACTCCACATGGAGTTTGCTTTCTTTGTGCAAAAGTAAACCAGTGGACAAGAAAGTATCCTTGCCTCACCTGTTGACAATATGCTGTCCTAAAGGAACAAGCAAGACACAAAAAAAGAGTGACTGCCAAATCTTGCCCAGACAAGGTAGAACAGTTCATCAAAAACCCTATTCCATAGAAAAGTCTTTCAGATATTCTAGGCCCATAGGCCAAAGATGGATGTTGCAGAGGAACTTTGGGTGACTTCTCAGGCAGGCAGCTGTTTCTGTCATTTCTCATAATCTTTGGAAGCTGCTTCCTTGCACTTCCTGCTTACTCAGTTAATATTATTTCCTTCCTGGGTCTCTGTGGGTGTAGATAGTTATAGTTTTACTTGTTTACCTAATGCAGAAATCAAGTTGTGATAGAAAGTAAATTATGTTCAAGACTGGACTCACCATCATAGAATAGAGATGAAATATTTTTTCTGAGTTCTTCAAATGCAAATGGAATAGACACTGTTGATGTATTTATTGCCTGTATATATTATATATAGTCATTGTCCTTATTGTATATAGCTTTTCTTATATTAGTTATAGCCTTCTTTTTTCAACTTTAGACAAAAAGGGGGAAATAAGTAAAGCTTGCCTGAAGATCACATAGATAGTAAAATACCCACAGTGGTCAGCCATGTGGACCAGGCAGTGGTGGTGCACACCTTTAATCCCGGCAGCCACGCTAGTTCCCCATAGAATACAGGAAGTAGTGGTACACACCTTTAATCCCGGCAGCCACACTAGTTCCCCATAGAATCCAGGCAGTGGTGGTGCACACCTTTAATCCCGGCAGCCACACTAGTTCCCCACAGAATCCAGGCAGTGGTGGTGCACACCTTTAATCCCGGCAGCCACACTAGTTCCCCACAGAATCCAGGAAGTAGTGGTGCACACCTTTAATCCCAGCACTAGAGAGAAATATAAAATGTGAAGAGACGGGTGTCAGGCTCAGTCTCATTCTGAGGATTCATAAAGAAAGCTTCACCATTTTGGTCTGTAGATGTAAAGAGCCAATTCTGGATGCTCTGCTTTTCTTCATGCTGAACCTCAATACCTGTCTCTGGGTTTTTACTATTCTTGCTACAATTACACAATCCATTTTATACAGATATATGGTTTTTACATTTTCTTCCATTCTGTAGATTCTATCATCACTCTGTTGTTCCCATTATGATGAGAAACTCCTTTTCATTTGATACAATCCCATCATTCAGCCTTTGTCCCCCTTTATCAGCCAATACCATTAAGTAGCTACCTAAGATATGAATTGAAATTGACAACTGTAGTACTTATGCCTGTTCTGGGTTCCATGCACCTGGATCTTGCCTTCAGTTTGTCGTGACTACAGATACCACATGTTCAGGAAATCATTATGTTTGACTATTATTATATTTTCATTATTGTTTGGGGTCAAAGGCCATTTCACACTCATGAGAGAAAATAATATACTTTGAGTTTACCCCCAGTGCTCTGCTACCCTTATCTACTGTCATTTTCATAGTGTCTCTCAGTTGAGCACAATGAGGATTCAGTAAAGCACCCTGGTTGTTCCTGCCATTATAGCCTCACATTTTCTCTTTCTTGTCCTTTTATTTACTCAGCTCCAGTTCTGCTTTACCACATTTTCTTATTCCTGAACGATCACAGTAATCTTTTTACATGTAGCAGTTTCACATTCATCTCTCTAGACACTCAGTTGTACACACAATTATAACAGTTTATAAATTACAAATGTATATAAATACACAGATAAATGCAGATAGGTAATCATGATTATACACCATATATATTCACAATTTTGTCTTTTAAAATAAAAATATTTTCAATGGTCTTTTAAAAACTATACATTTTCCATAGGATAGTTTCCCAAATCCTTTCGTTATCTTTCATCATTCAGCACATACAGTCAGAACTCTGTGCCTTTATTGATATGGTTTTTCCTCAATGAGGATCCTTTAATCAGTGTATTTAAATGAACAAATAAACGATCATGTTTTATTTCACATCCAAGGTTTTAGTTTTTTCACAAGTGTTGTATGCTGCTATGACATATTTTCACACCCCTTTTGTTTCTCTATAAAGAGACTATTTTCATCGTGTCAGGTTCTGTGTTTATCTGTTGTTCTTTCCAGTGTTTGATCATCTTTAAAATGATAACAGTAAGCCAGAGATTTCAGTATCTCCCAGACTTATGCCTCTCCACCAAACAGCACAGGTCAGCAAAATACAGAACCTGAGACCTGACAGATGTTCATATTGTCCTCCATATCTCAAGTACACAGCTGCCAGCCTGCTCAAATTATGGAGATACTAACTTCATGATTTAATAAACATTGTATGCAAAAGTGCTTCACATCACATGATTCTCTTTAGCCACCTATGCCATTTTTTTTTAGAAATTAAGTGGGACAAAATGTAAATTTTGCAAATATATTTTTTCAGAAATTTTAGATGAGTAAAACACATCTATTGTAAGTTGATATCTATGCATCTTTACCCATGACAAAGATGTTCAGAAACACCACATGAATTCAGAAAACAAAGGATTACCTGTGTAAACTGTAGACTCTTGAACCTGTTACCTGTTCTTCCCTCTGTGTCAGAATTGATTAATAAATGTAAGCTAATAAGAAGGTAAGATACCTTTAGGATAATTAGATAATTTAAATTTCTTTTACTGAATAATTTTGCTTCTGAAAATTATTCTGAAAAATAATCCAAACTTTTTTATTTATTTATGTTTGATAGTTTCATACATATACACAAAGTATTATGATTATTTATTCTTGTTATTGCACTCTAATATCCCATTTTCTTTCTCTCTGAACCTTTTCATGCTAATTAATTCCACCCTACTTTAATTCCTATTCTATTCTTAATGACTCTCTAACTTTCAGTATGGTTGCTTGGATGAGTATAGGCAGAGGGTTACTTGCAAACTCTTCATACATAAAGTGCTTCTGTATACAATAGAGCATGTTCACACAATCCTTTTGTTTGTTTTTAAGTTGAATTAGCTTTAGATATCCTAATTCTCATGGTTAATTTATTAAATCTGTAGATTATAGCTTCTCTTATACTTAAGAAGTGGTTGCTGTCTGAAATACTCATCCATTGCAATTGAAAATATCCTGTTGAAACTATATTTATTGTCTACATATACTATAAATATCACAGTTTAGAAAAGTAATATCCACAGAATGATAGCCTTTTATCTGATGATTTTGTGGCTGAAGAGGGTAAATGTTGCTTACTGCCACTCCACAGCATCTAGATAGGAAATTGTGCAGTATATCACTGGCCAATGGAAAGATTAAAGTTTAAGTTTTAAAGTACAGAGATATGAGGTAACTCAACAGCAATGAGCATCAACTTTCAGATACATCTATCAAGCTTTGACACCTAATAACCTAACATACACACACACACACACACACACACACACACACACACACACACCCCAAAACAGATAGACAAAAAGACACAGAGAGAAAGAAAGAGAAACACAAACACTCATATACATGCACACACAGAGACACATACACACAGACAGACACACACTCACGCACACACCTATACACACAGACAGACACACACATACACAGAGACAGACAGAAACACTCACACACATGTCCATACAGAGACCGACACACTCACAAACACACACAGAAACATGCATATACAAAAATAGAGACACACATACACAGAGATACACACACAGAGACAGACACACATACATACACATAAACAGTCAGACACACACTCACAAAGACATACACAAGCACGGACACCCACAGAAACAGACAGACACAGAGACATACACAAATAGACACATGCAGAGACAACACACAATATTTGTGTCATGGTTTCTCATTAACATTTATAATTTTCACTCTATTGTAAAATTTTCATATTCTAAATCAGACTGTTTTAAATTGAGAGCACCTATATCTTATATTCATAGGACATTTTAAAGTCCAGTACCTTTTTTATTTCATTTCATTTTAGTGAATCAAAACTGTGATGAAAAAGACTCTTCACGAATATATCTGCTCCCCAAATGAGGGATGATGTCCAAAGACACTATGAGTTAAAGAGTGGCTTATCATCTAGACATTCTTGAAAATTATTTCCAGTTCAATAATCTGTATTAAATTCTGAATGGACAAAAGTGAATACAGTGAGCATAATTTGGTAGAAAACTATTGTCTTAAAGTACAAAAGTGTATTTGTTATCAATCTTTAAATACCTCATGCTAGGCTTTACTAACATTAAAGCAAGTAAAACTGGTAATAAATGTATCATTCTTCTCATGTCAGCTGCTGGTCACAAAAGAACTTGCATTGTAAATAGATAAAGAATGTTTAGGTGGAAACAAAAGCAATGATTTCTGAATGTGTTTTCTAGATGCTATAACAAGTTGCCAAAAACTTGACTTAAAATGATGCCAACTTAATTTTGGAGGATGGAGGTCTGACAGGGTTCTCACCCTGTACAACTCAGTTGACTGGGAGAGCCACATTCTTTTAGTATCCTTAGATAAGGGTCTGTTTCACACTTGGTCCCCATCTATAAGTCTCTGGCATTCTTTGTCTCATGTCCCATTTTCTCCATTCTTAAAGATAACAAAATCATGTTTCTTTGGCCACCTCTCTCTCTCTCTGACCACAGCTGTTAAGTCATCATTAGTTTAGTTGACATGTGTGATATCAGACATACGTGGATAATTACATCCATGAAGTCCATGAAGTCCCATTTGTCACGTAAGGTACCATATTCACAGGTTCCTGGGACTAAAACAAAAGAGGTGGAGAAATAGCCTTAGAAGGGATAAAGAGTTAAATACACTGCAGAGAATAGGTGATCAATAAAGCCTTTTCTTTGACTTTTACAGTATTTCAGGTAGAGTTAAAAATAAGAGTCATGGAATACCTTGGTTTAGTCACTGTAATTTGAGGATTTGTGCAATATAAGCACTGACATGTTAAAACGTGTTTCTTAACATTGATGAATTTCAATCCCATTCTTCCAATAGAAATTAAGGACATTTCTTTAAAACTGAGTGTTATGGTGCTGGTGAGATGACTCAATGGATAAATGTTTGTGGCAGGAACATGACAAGCTAAGTTTGGATCCACAGCACCCTCTGAATAGCTGTAGAGGTCTGTAACCCAAACCTGGAATGCTGGAGGGTCAAACAGGTGCATCCTTGAAATTGTTTGTTCAGCCATTCATTGTAGCTGACTTGATGATCTACAGCCTCAGTTAGGGACTTGTCTCAAAAATGAAGGTGAAAAGTGGTAGAGAAATATACCCAGTGTTGTTCTCTGTCCTCCATAAGTGCATGCACAAGATGACATACTCATACTTACATGACCACATATACATGCACTCAAAAATTTATAAAGAGAAAGAAAGAATATTCCCATACTTGAGCCATATGCTCACTCTGGGGACTTTAAATGGTGCTCATGGTTGTGTTTTGACAAGCACATCAGATGATCAAGGTGCTATCTGTTTACTTCCATACTGCAAGAAATGCTGCTGCAGCAACTATATAGTTATCATTGACACTAAAACAGCTTAATAATGCACCCTGGTATCTGAACCCCTGACTCTTGAACATATTTATAATTCAACATTGACATTTAGTATGAGATAGCACAAAACAGAGTTTAACTTAGGGCAAACAAAGTGATTGTGGCTCATGAAAATGTATTTTTCAAATCAGTTACGACAATTTGCTTGCCATTTCATAAAGTATACAATTAAAATGAATTAGATATTTGTTCTTTTTATTTTAAAGAGTCATTGATTGCCATTAGGCTGGGAACTGCTAGAAGAGAAAAGAGCATATTCAGCCCTGAGAAAATATACTCAGCCTTTGTCCTTTTGTTTCAAGTTAGGAAGGACAGAATTTCTGTGAAGTAATGACAAAATAAGGTCAATGTTGTACATAATTTACAAAGAAAAGTGTTACTCTGAAACAACCATATTCCCTTTACTATAACTCTGATACAAACTGAAGGATGGTCCCCAGTACTGTTAATGTTTGACTATAAAGCTCCATCACCCAGGCAAATCTGGTTACCCTTACAGAAATACATTCACTTCTGACATGAATTGAGAACAGATTTATATGCAGGGCTCAGCTCACTGTTAATCTGCATTACCAATAATAATAGCATGCTCAAAAGTAAACTTCTTATAATTCTGTTGCATGCACACCTGTCATCTTAGCACAATATTATCATCATCTCCATGATCCAAATTCTCCTCTGATTACTATTAAATATATTCAAGTTAATCTAAAGATTATTATAATTGGAAATTAAATCATTTCTTAATGTTTATTATACCTACTGATATAAAAACACAAATATCTTATTTAGTCTGTAACAACTCCCATTTAGCAGTTTAATTTTAGGAAGGTCAATATGCTATTATAACTAAATTCAAATTCAAATGTTATCTGAAATCAGATTGGATAGTTCATTCCTCTAATTTAATAATCTAACTTAGTTTAATGTTCTTATGATAATCTCTGTACTCTTTTAAAATGCATTCTCTTTGCATAAATCTTGATCTGTGCTCTTCAACATTGCTGGAAAACTCAATGCTACCAAATCCTCCTTACATCATTAATGCTCCTAGACTGGACTCCCTTTGAGCACCAGTGACTGGAGATTGTGATCCACTTCTGCCACTTCTCTCAATCTATGGGCTTTTGTGTCTTAAGTGTTGCATAAGCTTTCGTGAAGGGACATGAACAAATGTCTGTTCACTTCCTCGAGGCGCTGATGACAACCAAGGAAAGAATGCTGCACAGATTTTTCTTAGTAAAACCGTGAGTTTATTGTGGTTTCTTACAGGTGCAGAGATGATGGTGGCCTGCTTTACTGTCATGTTTCAGTGCGCATTGCTACAAAAGAAAGCTATAGTCTTCAAACTACCTTTACAAATTTCAAACAGCTTGGCATATATCCTCTGCCCAATAATTGCCTTTATGACTTGTTGAGGGTATTAGAAATCTTATAAGATTTAGGATCTTCCTGAATTTTCCAAGTCTTATGAGTCCCCTCCTTCTAGGAATGCATGTTTCAATTTTGAGGAAACAGCTATGCTGCACAAAGATGTTCATTTTTCTTCTCATTGTGCATGGATACCTGGTACATGTCTTTTATTCTCAACTTTATTTTCTTAAGCTCTCCCCAGCACATAATGTATCCACATAAATGCCCCAGCTTATAACTTCTTATGAAGTCATATTGCTTACCTAACTCATTGTACAATATGTCCTACTTAGTCATTGTATTATAAGTTTAAAAGTAGCATCCAAAGGATTAAATAAAATAAGTGTAGTGCTATGCACTGAAACCCTGGGGTTAAGGTTCCTGACTCTAAACAATGAAAAAGTAAATGTGGCTACCTAAACAAGACCCAAAACAATAACAACGTGAATAGAAATTCTAGGATAAAAAGGGGTAAATCTTACAGGATTGTATCCATAGCCAAAGAACTACGCAACTAATAACTTCAGAGAGAGAGAAAGAGAGAAAGAATTAATCTCTCCTAGGGCCAAGGCTTTTAATTTGTTATCCAACACAAACTTGTCAGCCATGAAATTATGTACTTACAAACAAGAATAAATGGACTCAGCAGGTTTCCTTTATATATGCATTAGCAGGAATGTGAAACAGTAATAATAAGAAAAGGTCATCAATTTGATGAGTGGGGAAGGCATAGGACAAGTTAGGGAAAGGGAAAACTAGAAGAACTGGATTGTCAGCTTAAGAAGGCAAGGAGAGAAACAATGTAAATAAATCTTAATTATAAACCTAATGAGACTGAAACAAAACTTAAAGAGTCCTATGCTGTATTCTGAAGTCAGGGCATGAACAGTGTGATGAGTGTGTGAAGGAGGATGCTCCATCGTGCACGGCTTCAAATTCAGGAAGTTGGCAGTGGTAAAGCTAGACTGAACACGCTGTTAAACTGATATCTTGAAGGAGAACTTTTTCTTCTTTTCCAAGAGACATTAGTATTCTTTATTCCTCATTTTTATAGGACTCATGCAATGCTTATATCCACTCAGTAGGAATATTATGAATTATAACAAGATGATGACTCATAATTTACCATTCACTTTTTTCACATTTATCTTGTAAGAAAGACCTGTATTTTATATATTTGAAGTTCATATTCTTCTTAAAAATTAATATAAACTTTGCCGAGTGGTGGTAGCATATTCCTTTAATCCCAGCACTAGGGAGACAGAGGCAGGCAGATCTCCATGAGTTCAAGGCAAGCCTGCTCTACAAGAGTTAGTTCCAGGACAGTTAGCACTGCTACACAGAGAAACCCATTCTCAAAAAAACCAAAATATATACATATATATTTATATAATTTTTGTTTAACATTTAAGTAAAAAATAGAAACTATAAAAATAACACAATGTCTTTGAAGTGCTTATAATAAATGCTAATTTTTTATATGAGAACAATCTATTAAATATGTTTTATATCAAATTATAATATCAAATTTAATTTGGAGACTAATATCTAAAATTATTTCACTTTTTATATGCTTCCAGACACTTTTAATGTACTCAAAACCAAAGATGGAATTTTAAATAAGCATCTGTATATACAATTAATTTGAAGTCATGTTTTAAATTTAGAATCTATTTTCAGTTACCCGAAAGGTTTATAAATCATGTAGTGTCGATGTGTGTGGAACTGAACAATGAATACTGCAGATAGTTATTTCTTCTACCTAATATTTAAATTATTCAATAATTAAAATACATGGAAATACAAATATGTGTTCATATATATACATATACAATTTTAGTTCCTTTCATATTCTATAGTGTATTGGCTCTTTTCTAAGAATTTTAAGTCAACTGTGTATTTTGCTAAAATAGATGATATGTGTGTGAACCTTCTGGTAAAAAGTGGTAGAAAGGTCGGTTTTTAAATTTATTCAGTTGGTCAAGTTTAGGTATTCATACATAAAAAATAGCACTGAGAAGACATATAACTTCCATGCTGCTTGATTAAAGGAAAAAAAATGGACTAAATGAAAAAACAGCAGCCCTGTGAAAAAATGCTGGCTGTATTAGTTTTCAGTCACTGACAAAAAAAAAAAAAAACCCCACAGGACTTCCCTTTTCCAACATATTAGAAACGATGTATAGGTTGAAAATGATTGCTATAGTCTTTCAGGTGAGATATATATACTGCTGAGGTGCTTCTGCAATTGACACAAAGATGCTACTGCTGGGACTCCGCTGCCATCTTAGAGACAGAAGCCAACTGTCTCATCTTACTCCTCAGAGACTTCTCAGAATTGAAGGTTCAAGTGCCTGTGTGCAAAGGGGAATTTCTGTATGGAGACCATTTTTAAAACACTAAAAAAGCTTCTTTGGGGAGACACTTTCAAAGTAGCAGAAACTAGAGGGATCCCGTTTGTAAAATTTTACCATAGCTGAAACTCAGGAAGGGTAGTCAATTAATGGCACATGTTTAGGATAGAGCTCTACTTTTAAGTTGGAGGCATGAAAATGATGGCAACTTACTAGAAATTCTTTTTTTTGTTATTATAATACCCTTCTTTATCCTTTGTGTATAGGAGGGCTACTGATTTTTTTGAGTTGATCTTGTATCCTGCCACATCACTGAAGGTATTTATCAGCTGTAGAAGTTCTTTGGTAGAGGTTTTGGGGTCACTTATGTACACTATCATATCATCTGCAAATAACGAAAGTTTGACTTCTTCCTTTCCAATTCGAATCCCCATGATCTCCTTATTTTGTCTTATTGCTATTGCTAGGACTTCAAGAACTACGTTAAAGAGATATGGAGAGAGCAGATAGCCTTGTCTTGTCCTGATTTTAGTGGAATCGCTTTGATTTTCTCTCCACTTAATTTGATGTTAGCTGGCAACTTGCTGTATATTGCTTTTATTATATTTAGATATGAACCTTGTATCCCTAATCTCTCCAAGACCTTTATCATAAAGGGGTGTTGAATTTTGCCAAATGCTTTCTCAGCATCTAATGACATGATTATATGGTTTTTTTCTTTCAGATTATTTATATGATGGATTACATTGATCAAGATAGTTGGGCTGCTGGAAAAATAACCTTTTACTTTAGCTAGTTTGATATTTCCATATGTAAAATACCTTTTCTAGTTCACACTTTTAACAGTCTACATATTGAGGCTAGAAAATGATGGTTCACTGGTTCCAAGTGCTTGTTGCTTTTGGTCTGAGCACACATATCAGGTGTATCACAACCACGTCTAACTTCAGTTCCAGGGGATTTGATACCCTCTTTTGGTCTCTGAAGGCACCTACACTGCCCACACATGCATGCATTCAGGAAGGCATGCACACATGTATATACACACACAATCATGAATAAAAATAATTCTAAAACATATGTGTGTTGACACTAACAAAAATGCTGAAACCAAGTATGCTTTAGACTTGAAAATTATATAAATTTGCAATATTTATGTCAACATTGAGATATCTCAGGGAGGGGATCTAGGCTTGTATATGTAATTCACTTTGTCTCACATACATGCCACCTAATCTTTTGAAGGCAAATTTTGTGCGATAATTATATTGTGTCTATGTTCTGACCATGGCTGGGTACTTAAAGTAAGGTGCAGAATGTTTCCTGGTGGCCTTGTGGTGGCACTTAAAAAGTTTCAGATTTTGATATATTTCAGACTTTTAGATTAGATATGCTCATCACAAAATACATGTACTTCATAGCCTTAGAAACACCACTATTTAAGCCATGATGCAGGGCAATAATAGCAATTAAAAAGTTCTCTATGTATATACATGAGGTTCACATGTTGTCCCAATTAAGCTATACCTTAGGGTAAGTCAGTTTCATCTTTGATAATATTTTCCTTCTTGATTCGGATTGTAATGGGCTCCATCTAGTATCTTAATTGTTATTAAGCTAATATTTCAGAGATTTAAGTAGGAACAACCAAAAATTGCAATTTCTTTTATTCACTTAATTCCATACTTATCTGGGACACTAATGGTTGTCTGTACAGTTTTCTATTAATAGGTGTTCCCCTGGGGGAAGAAATGCTTTCTTTGGAAGCTAGGTTCCATGTAGCACACACTGGCCTCAAACTTGCTATGTAGCTGAGAATGACATCAAACTTCTGGTCCTCCAGCATCCATAGGGGTGCCATCATTCCCTGTGTATGGGGTGTGAGCACTGAACCTAGGGTTTCATACGTGCTAGATAAGTCTTCTAACAATGGAGCTCTGGAGTAGGATTTTTTTTATTTTTGACATTTTGCATTTTCAGAATAGAATTTGCACTCGACCTTCATTTAAGCAAGTCCTATAACCGTTGCTGAAAGAATAAGTTCTGTGTGACATCTTCACAATTCACCCTTGAATTTCAGTTTTTGATATTAATTGCTGAGTGTTTTCTTTCAGAGACTCTCCTTTGAAATTGCCATTCAGAATGGGCCCAGTGAAGCTCATCAAGACATTATAATCAATAGAATGAAAATGTTTCTCTGAGATAATTCTATCAAATATCATTAGACTAAAGGTATATTATTTACAGAGTTAGATAAAATGAAGAAAAATATAAGCATAGAGGGAAATACATATTTCAGGATACAAATTCAGGATATAAGGATATAAAGATCACAGTTAAGAGTTCCTTTGTAATTCACTTACTCACTTAAAGAGACTCCAATCCTAAATAAGAATGCCATCAAAATGTGTAAAAACGTAGAGGATCTCTCAAGGGTGCTCTGATTTAGTAAAAATGTTAGACCTCTACACAGAAATCGAACCAATCTATTTTGATGTGTGTTTGTGACAAAACTCAAATATATATATTTGTGATTTACATACATACATATGTATATATGAGTTTACTCTAAGCTAAAACTTTTAACTTACAGCTGGAATACAACCCAATATATGTATGTATGTATATATATGTATATATATATTAATTATACATATGTTGAAAGACAGAAGGAGAGAGAATGAGGAAAGTGGATAGAGGAGAAAAAGATGAAGAAATGGGAAAAGAGAAAAGAAAGAGGGAGAAAAAGAGAGGCGGGAAGAAAAAGGGAGAAGATAGAGAGGGCAGGGAGAAGATCTGACTCACATGTTTGTAAACTAGAACTTGAATTACCTGGCAGACTGAACAGAAGTTAGAGATAAGCCAATGCTATTGTTCAAATCTAAGTCTAACCTTGTGACAGACTCTATTCTTGAAGGAGAATGACAGTTTAGGTTCTGTTGAAGTCTCCAACTTACGAGGTGAAGACATGACAATCTGCTTTGTTCAGTGTATCTTTTAACCTCTAAATAGGTGCTGGGGATTGGAACTCAAGTCCTAATGATGCATACGAAATGCTTTTACTCTATGAATCATATGGCCAGCCTAAAAGATATTAATACAGAACAGACATTGTGTCAAATCTTCAAAGCGCTATCCCAGTGGTTTATCACGACTCTTGGTAAGGAAAAGGCTTCTGAAGACTTGGACCAATCACTATTCCTCATTCACTGGGAAGTTCCAGGCTCAAGTATAATGTAAAGTGTAAACCACAATAATGGTTCTCTTTGGATTTTTTATAAAGACTTATTTTTTTTATTTCATGTTTAAGAGTGCTTGTTTCATGTGTACTACCTACATGCTGGGTGCCTGCTGAAGTCATGATGCTATCAGATTCCCTGGAATTCCAGTTACAGCTGGTTGTAAGCTGCTATTGGTGTTCTTGGAAAAGAATATATGTTCTCTGCAAGAGTTGGAAATGTACCTAACTTAGCTGTTGGGCCATCTTGAAGATCTTTTCCCCTGATTATCATTTTTTTGGTTTTTTTTTTGTTCTGTTTTAACAAATATCTTCATGGTGTGGTATAATGCTTTTGTACACTGTAAAGATTTGTCACTTGTATTGGTTTAATAAAATGCTGATTGACCAGTAACCAGGCAGGGGGTATAGATGGGGCAACCAGACTAAAAGAATTCTGGGAGCAGTCAGTGACCAACCAGATGCAGAGGAAACAAGATGACAATGCCTTACTGAAAAGAGATAGCAAGCCACATGGAAAAACATAGATAATAAATATAGGTTAATTTAAATTGTAAGAGATAGTAATAAGCCTGAGCAATATGCCAAACAGTTATAATTAATATAAGTCTCTGTGTGTTTATTTGGGATGAAATGGCCATGGGATCAGGTGGGACATAAACTTCCATCTACATGTCTATGTTCTGGTATGTAACTCAACAGTATATGTGCTTATGAAGGTCCTGGTTTTGATTCCCACAAATAGAAAACAAATTATCTTCCTAGAGTAGAGGTCAAGAAAGAACTCAAATATTACTCGTCTTTAGTTTCTCTCATTTTCCTACAAGTCTCCTTAGAAGACTCTTAAGGTGGAAATATTATATCTTTAAGTTTGGAGGGAGTGATCACAATATTTCATGATATTTCACATGTACCTATATCAGGCAGTATAATAATCCATAAGTAACACAACTCATTCAAGGCAGAGGCGTTTTCTGATCAGAGGTTATTGAACAACCCTATAAGTTTTCTAAAAAGGTCATCTCAACCACTATGACCTCCATGAAAATACCTCTTCATAGAAATTCACGTCTTAGATACTGGTTTGTCCTTACCAAAACAGGAATTCTCCAAAAGATCAGATTTTCTTTTAAAAACTATTATTATTATATTACTATTATTATAGATGAAAGGTACCACAGTATCTCTCAGAACTTGTTTGAGTCAATAGTTAGGAATTTTAAAAATTCCTTTGTGAAAAAAATAGATATGTTAAGGAGCAAAGCCTAATTTGTGATCACTGGTAGCCCAGAGTTGAGCTTGTCTGGTTCATTAAACACTATAATTAAAAAACAACCTCAAAATCCAATATTGATCTCTAGAAAAAATTACAGTAACTTTTACAGTAATTAATGATCTGAGCCAGAGACATAGGTTTCTAAGCAAACTTCCCAGGTTTGAAGTGATGAAATCCTGCAGTGAGCAGTGACAGAACCCTCAATTTTTGCATAAAATTAAGCCATCAGATAGCCATTGTTCTTAATGGTTAAATATTTTCTACTCACAGAGCAAACAAAATTTATTCTCCAATTATTCTTACTCTATTTTCTAGTGTTAATTATGAATCTATGCCTTTGACATCTATAGCTTATTTTTAATAGTGATAGGTCTAGATTTTCCATAAGACTTCAAAGAATGAAATTTCCCACTAAGGTCAAACATTTAAGTTACAACTATAATACTTAAAAAAAAGATGTATGGTTTACCTATATACAGTAAAATGCATGTTAATTTTCGGATATCTATTTTGATGGTATTGTTAGCAATCACATGTTTAAGTTTGTGTAGCACTTTGAAATTCTCAAATTATTTTATGGAATGCCTCTTGGAAAAAGATAATGATGGATATTTTTCCTATGCTTATATTCAAAGTTAATCTAACACAGCCAAAAAAATGTATTTCTGGCACTTCAGAAATATGTTTTGATTAAAAATGTGTTAATGACAGAGTAATGTCCTTAAAGTTAGTACCAAGCTTAAACATCTAGGATTTAAAATTCCATTGCATATTCTTTCTAAATAAAATAATATATATCATACTGTTTAGAAACTTCTACAGGTTTTCATTTATGACCCATTATCAGAGATCTTAATGAAAATGTTTATATATGATATTGTCATTTTACTTGTTACACTCTGGAATATGGGCTATTCACACTTTTTCTGGACAGAATAGTAAATTACAAAAAAAAGAAAGAATGAAAAGAAGGAAGGAAGGAAGGAAGGAAGGAAGGAAAGAAGAAAGAAAGAAACCAAACAAACAAAAAAGGAAAAACATTAAGTGGTCTTACTTTTAGCTAGTGTGCTCAAAACAAACAAACAAAAAAATAATAGCTAGCTATTTGAGCTTGAGTTTTTGACTGGAAACTCACAGCCCACAACTCACAATCACAGAGAACTTAGACAACAATGAGGACCCTAAGAGAGACATACATGGATCTAATCTACATGGGAAGTAGAAAAAGGCAAGATCTCCCGAGTAAATTGGGAGCATGGGGACCTTGGGGGAGGGTTTTAGGGGAGGGGAGAGGCTGAGATGGGAGCAGAGGAAAATGTAGAGCTCAACAAAAATCAATAAAAAAGATTTTATTAAGACTGATTACAATAAAAGGTAAACTCTTGTAAGTAGTTTCATCTTCTGAGTAGAAATTAGGCGAACAGTATTTTGCGTCTAAAAACAGTATAACAATGTGAATATGAGTCTTCTTCAATCTATTTCAGTGGCAAAATAAAAAAAAACAATTTGGATAAAATAAACTGTTCGAGCTAAATGAGATCACTTTGAAAACAGAATTCACTCTTCAAGAATTAATACTGCTTAAATTGATACACGAGTATCTTTTCAAAAAAATTATTTATTTTACATGCCAATCATGGTTTCTCCTTCCTTCTCTCCTACTATTCCCTCCCCCTATTTTCTTCCTACCCCCTCCCACTTACTCTTCAGAAAGGGTAAGGATTCCCACGGGGAGTCAACAAAGCCTCGCATATAAAGTTGAGGCAGGACCAATCTCTTCCCCTCTGCATTCGACAACTGATGGAAGCAGATGCAGAGATCCACAGCCAAACAGTGGGTTGAGCTCCTGGAGTCCAGTAGAAGAGAGAGATAAGCTATAATATGAGCAAGGGTAAGAGGACTGGGGACAGGAAAGGAGAAGGTCAAGACCATGATAGAAACAGCTGGCCTGAGCTCCTGGGAGCTCAGGAACTCTAGAGCAACAGTTAGGGAGGTTGGATGGGAATAAACTAGGCCCTCTGCATGTGGGTGACAGTTGTATTGTTTGGTATGTTTGTGGGGACTCCAAGCAGTGGGACCACAATCTGCCCCGGTGCATGAGCTGGCTTTTTGGAACCCATTCCCTATGATGGGATGCTTTCCTCAGCCTTAATAAACCAGTATCTTCAGAGTACTAGGAAATGGTATATTGACTGATGTTCTCATATGGAAAGAGTTTATTTAATACCCTCTTGAACAAACTTTTATTATAAAGACTCCTTAGCATTTGGTACAGATGTTGTTTTTCATAAGCCATCCAAAACTTTGAAATTTGGAAGAACTGTTTGTATTTCTTTTCTTTTATGGAACAAACAGGAAATAAAACCAGTGATCTGTTAAAAGGATGGGATTCCTGGTGTGTCTGTAAAGGAGTGGTGTTCCTGGTGTGTCTGTTTGAAAGCAGATGGGATTCCTGGAATTCTGGTGTGTCTGGAAAGGAGTGGTATTCCTGGTGTGTTCGAAGAAGTTGTTAGTGATAAGGTAGAATATCCGATTGATCACCTGCTAACTTGGTTCTCCAGGAAGGGAGTGGGATGACAGAAATTAAAATAGAACTATGCTTCCCAAGCACATCTGGAGGCCACTGTGAACCTTCTAGTTGTGACCTGCCTTTAAACATGAAGAGATATGAGATCAAAGCTAGATGTTTAGCAAAAAATTCAATTTTCGAAATGAAGCACAAACATTAAATAAGTTTGAGTCTAAAAGACATTTGTCTCTAGACTTTAAATCACTGACAGATTAAATTACATCAAAATAGTATAATCAATTTTGTGGAATTTTCATTTTAAGGGTCTAAATGGTTATGTATCAGTACTTTCATATGAAAACACAGTAGTATTGATAAGTATAGGATGTGCAGAAATAAATACAACACAATTTTGCTCCTTAAACTTTCAATCCTATGAATAAAATGGCACATGTGAAAGTGAGTGGTTTATACAATCAGAAACTTTTAAAGGTGGAAGTAAGAGAACGGTGGAGGGTGCTGTATGAGAGTAGAAAAGCAATAAAATGTACCAAGGCAGGAAAATGCCTACTTCCAAGAACAAAATTAGCCTGGTGTAGCTAATATATAGAAGAGAAGAGGCAATAATTTAAGAGTAAATGTGGACAGATCATAATCACTCATAAAATCATGTAACTAGCATTGAAGTCTACACTATAAGGAAAAATAAAGATTGTAAAAACACAGCTGAAATAATATGTCACGAAATAAAACTTGTGATGCTTATGATGCAGATCTTGAACAAACAATAAAAAACAAGGAACATAAACAATGTGAAGGAATAATATTATGGACAAAATCACGTCAAGGGCCAATAAGTGAAAGAGTGGGTTACAGGCTGAAGATAGAGGAAATATATTTAGATTACATTTATTAAAAGGTTATCATTTAGATAGGTATATTTTGTGATTACAAAGTTAAATGAATCTCTAACTCTGGTTACAGCATTGCAAAGGAGGAGTAGAATTTCATGACATTGTAATTGGGGAAAAATAAAAACTTCATTGGAGATCATCTCCTTTTGAGTTTAGGAGACAGTGAGTCTTAGGATTCCTGTTTTCGTAAAGAGATACCGTGACTACAGCACTTCTTATAAAGGAAGGTATTTAGTTTGAGCCTGCTTACAGGTTCAGAGGTTTAGTCCATTGTCATCATGGCAGGAAGCTTGGTGGTTAACAGACCGACACAATGCTGGAGAGGTAGCTGAAAATTCTACATCTGGGTTGGCTGGCAGCAGGAAAAAACTGATACTGGGCCTGGCTTGACCACCTGAAACTTCAGATCCCACCTTCAGTGACACACTTCTCCAACAAGACCACACATACCCCACACCTCCTGATTGTGTCACTCTCTATGATTCAGTGGCTGTTGTCCAAACCTAGGACAGAATTTACATCTGTTTACACTACCAAAAGGCAAAAATTCTTTAAGGAAAGTGTGAGGAGATGTGTACATGCTTTCTGAATGTTTTTGTGGCTTCAAACATGGAGTCTCAATTTTATTACAAAAGCTTATGATTATGAATTCACGTGATTCTTGCACACAGTAAATCTTCCTCCATCTGTTCACATTCTTCTAAAATCTTCACCATCATTATTGTCTTCTGAAGGAGATTACCAAAATATTAGCTAGACATTGCTGTCATTTACAGGAGAAAATCTCATACAAAATCATATTCTTATCTTCTAGGGGAAAAGTTTTCCAAAACTGGGACATTTAAGATACTATTTCTTTTCATTTTTCTGAGACAAAATCTCAAGTATTGCTGGCTAGCTTTGAACTGACTATGTAGTTAGGAGTAAGCTCAAACACCTGATCTTCCTACCTCCAATTCCTTACTGCTGGGATGACAAGCATTCATCACCTAACTAATCCTAATGGCTGTTACAGTTCCTTCTTTATCATTTTCTCATAAGGTCATCAAATCTCATGAGCCAGTCCCTTTAGTTCAGTTAACTCATGGCTTTGTAGTTCCACATCCAGCGCCATTGCGCTCAGTTCTTTGAGAAGAGTCTGTAAGTTAATGACGCCAGGAGGCAAAACTTGTTCTTGTTTAAAATCGCAGCTTATTTCTACCTAAAAGCCATAAGGAATCTGTTGGCATGAATAGGTGATTATTTCTACTTAAAAGCCATAAGGAATCTGTTGGCATGAATGGGTGATTATTCTTGTAATTTGTGAGCTTCCTTTGTCTAGCATATCCTTCTTCTGGTCTTAGCAGTATCTGAAAATCGTTGTACTGCATTTCTCTTTGTTGCTCTTGCTATTAACTTGTTTTTATGTTAGAGTGAGAAAAGTAATGCCTCCACCCATCTGGAACCATGGCTTTTCTGTACAACTGGAATTGCCTGAGTTTCCATGACAATCCCCCTACTCACATTTGTCTTCCCCTTTTCCTTATTTCTCTTACTCAATTACCCTAGTCATATTCTTGGGTTTAAAGAAGTTATCCATCTTTTATTATTATGTATTTTAAGTTCTTAATGGGATTTGTGCAAGTTTAATATTTATCAGATCTGAGTTTTATATGCAGTAACATTTTATGCATTTGACTTAATTGTTTTAAATTATTTCCCTTATATTTGAGATTAAAAGTGCCATCGTTTCACCCTGTTTTCCTCCCCCAAAATCCTCTGTAATGCCTTGTTCTTTTTCAAATTCTTGACACCCCTTTTCAATTAATTGTTATTGTATGACATGTATGGATATTCCTATATATCCCTAAATATAACCTGCTCAGTCTGTATATTTGTATTTGCAGGTATGTTTCCAAGGCTGACTATTTGGTATTAAATAACCAGTTTGTGTGCTTTTCCTTAAAGAAGACTATTTCTCCCACTCTTAGCCCTTTTTACTTTCCTGTAGTTTTTGTTTCTTTGTTTGTTTGTGTTTGGTTGTGGAGTGTACATGTGTGTATGCATACGTATGTGCATGTGTGTATAGGGTTGAGTCCTCATGGGCTTTTCCCCTTTGATTTAAGCATAACTATTATTGTTCTTATTCTGTTTGTGTTTAGGCACTCATGTTAGTGAGACTATATCAGTGTACCTTCTGACAGTACTAAGATATGTACCCAATGTTTTAAGTAGCAGATAGTCACTTTGTTTCAAAATGAAATAAGATAGTCTGATATGGATTCTCTTGAAAGTTGTCATGTGATTGACTGGGATTGATTGGGACTGACTGAATAAAAGCCAAAGCTCTTAGATAAGTATTTGAAACAGTTTAGAATTAAGCTTATTCCATAACATTCTCAATATTTCCTTGATTAAAGTGTTCAAATATACAAAATATGATAAATATAAATGTGATTTTTTTTCTTATAACCACACACTAGCAATGGGCACTCATTTCTCTGTGAAGGCTGGAGAATAATCTTTATGACCTTTTCTAGGGATTAAAAGGAAATCACATATTGGATAATGTTCAGTTTTAATAAAGGCACAGTCATTAAAGAACCACAATCAACATCAAGAATAAATATTTAAATTATGTGAGTTAATTTTCCAATCAGTTTTATTACTACTCTTTTGCTATGTGAATGCGTATTTTTAACTTGGTTTTCATCTCTTAATCTTTAAATGCAACCATAGTTAGTTTCTTTTCTCATTTGGAGATTAGTAACGTTGACATTTTATGACAACTTGTTTAAGGAGAGTCATTTTTAGCATTCCATAATAGAAAAATAATGATTTCTGATAATTTTCTTCAATGTCAAAACTTTCCAAAAGTAGTCTTGAAGTATAAATAGTTGGCTTTGTCTCCTGGATGAGGGAAGTTTTCCAGTGTGGGTATGTAATCTGTATATGCAAAACAAGAAAAGGCATGGTATTAATTTTAAGTAGACGCAATAACAAACAACAACAACAACAACAACAAAATAACCGATAGTGGAGCCAGGAGGAATGGCTCATCAGGTAAGAGTGATCGCCTCACAGGCATGAGAACCTGAATACCAAACACTAACACCTACATAAAAAGCCTGGCGGGATCACTCCTAACTCTGTGCTACAGAAGACAGAGACAGGAGGACTGTGGGGCTTGCCAGCTGCCACCCTAGTTCTGAACTCAGTAAGAGAAGGTATCCAAGAGAAGAAGACGGAGTCACAGAGCAGGAGACCCAGTATCTTCCTCTGACCTGTGCACATGCATCAACACATCAACACAAAGAAGTACATATGCCTCATGCACACATGCAAACTGTCAAATTGTAATTTTATCTAATCATATGGTAAGAAAACAGCATTAAATGCTTAATATTTAAATGTACAATCCAAAAAGCAGTTTTAATGAAATATTTTAATTTGTCTTCTTCATATTAAATATTGTTAAATGACGTTCATTTTAATACTACATGTATTAAATTTTAATACTACAAGAATGATGTTTTTAACTTTGAATCTAAAATTAAGTTTCATAAACTTTATACTTTAAAAGGCATATTCAGGTACTTAAATTATTGCAGACACACTGTGTTTTCCAGCGTGCTTTTAGTATGCTTCTTAACAGATTTTCTTTAATATTTCTATGACCTACATAGAGTATCAGTTCTTCTAATTTACTTAAAGTGATATAAAATATATACTCTATTTTTTTCAGCACACAAGCCCCATTACAAAAAAATGGCTATTGTGTTGCCTAGGAAATTTTTGGTGATGTTGCATTACTATATTTTTAATTAATAATAGTAAAAAGTACTGTCCATAACTGTTCTGTCACAGTGTGTAAATGGATGTGGCATCTGGAGACTAAGGTCTACAAAGAGACTTGTCCAAGTTTAGAGCTAAGCAGAACTGAAACAGATCTTACCTCAAATTTCAGCCTTTCTTCAAATGCCATAGATACATGTTTATGTTCTAAAACCCAAAATATTATATGTAAGTTGAACTGAAGACTTAAAAAACAATACCTGTAAATTCTCTCTTTGCACACTAGCAATACAGAATACTCTTTGGTTCTATGATATTTGAGAGGTTTTTGATGTTGTTGTTTTAATTTTGTGCATTAGTTTTTGAAAAGCCTGATTACAGTTTTATTTCTGCCAATTTTGCAACATATTTGCAACCAATTCCCTTACATGCTAGAGTGGAGTCTACCAGTCGTTGTTCCAAAGCCAAGCTTGACCCTGGTAATCTTGACTGAATCTACCTTCGTTAGCCAAACTTTATGTGAGCATAAGGCATTGCTTTCTTGCTACTCGCAGTATTTATGATTTGGAAAAATAAAAGTGTTGCTGTCTCTTTTGCTAAACCTTATCACTTAACTGTTTCTTTCTTAACTTGTAAGGAACCAAACTATCCCTGAATAGAGAGCACTGTTGTTGTCATAATGTCTTTTATTCTCATAGCTATATCTGGTTTCATTACTGAATAGCTATTTTTTGACAGAAAGTGGGAACTTTGTTTTGTTTGTTTGTTTGTTTGTTTGTTTCCTCTTGCTTTCCTTTTCTACTGATTTCTTGGCTGGATCATATTCTTTAAAGAGAAGAGTCCAGGAGCCAAATTTCAGAGACTTGGATATTGGAAGTAGTTTCATCTGATGAGTGAATCCTTAACACTTCAATGTCACAGAAATGTGCAATTTTGCATCTAGTTTGTATCCCTTGTTTAAATCCTTGAAAAATCCCTACTATACTGTGGGGTATGGATGAGAGGCTACTCTGAAATATCAAAGAAGATAAAGACAATGGCGTTTACCTGCCCTGAAGAAATCCTGTTTTTTCCTCAAGGAACCAACATGACTGCCATTGTCTGAAATTTTATGTTGACTGTCTCTACTGCCTAGTTGACTGGTCACCTCCTATGTACTTTCCCCCTATCACCATAGGTTTATGCTTCTCATACTTGGACTTTAAATGTTATTTTTTTCTGAATCTTCTCCTAACCCTCAGTAAAACTTTTTTTTTCCCCATACATTGTTTTGTTTTATTTTTTCCATTCAAGAACATAATTAAAGAAATAAAATTTTTTTTCCTTTCTTCCCCTTCTCCCAGTCCCCTCCCACTACCCCCCCACCCC
>PVIU01006361.1:0-94312 GCA_004026605.1 Ondatra zibethicus
ATTGCTTTACTGTATACAAATGACACACAGTCCACAAGGATGACTCCAAGGATCAAGGATTCAGTCTTCTGAAGATGCTGAATTATGTTAACCTGGGCTAGGTAGTAGGTACAGGGGCACTGTCCCAGCTTCAGGATGTCCTGTCCAGAGGGTGGGCACATATGTAGGCTCGCTTCTCAAGGATCTGCTGAGACACTTTCTTAATCTGCTCATCGAGGTTTTCTGGAGAATCTGTAAGAGGAGAAAATAGCATAAGTAATCCTTTTGCAACATGGCAATACAAAGAGGTTCAAGGAGTGTGTTTCTACCTAGGTTTGTTCCCCATTGGACTAACTGTACCCAAAGATACCCTCCTTTAGATCCTCAGGTCTTATGTGAGAAGACCCTACTTGTTAAGTGGCTCCTGGAAAGGTCATTTCACTATGCTCCACAGTGTATCACAGTCCTGCAAGCCATGTAGGGCCCCTGGGCTGGGTTCTACAGCTGCAGGCTATATATCTTCAGTAAGGGTTGTAATGACCCTCTCCACTCTAACTGGCAACAGGGCTAGGCTCTTCAGACTGCCATGTCAAGGTAAACCTGGTCATATTTCAAAACAAGGACAAACAGTTACTAAAGAGAAAAAGCATTTCAAATGAGAAGTAACCTGTCTTCCAGGGCCAAGACTTCTGGAGAAGCCATTTCATCACCTCTGCAGCAAACTGCAGTTCTGTAAATCATTTTGGCTAGAGTGCGGCTAGAGACAAGGGTAATGGCCATCTCCTTCTTTCGGGATCTCTCCTAAACAGACACCAGCATATCCTACATAGGAGGCCTTAGTATGTAGGGATGTACTTGATCTAGGAAGCCCTCTACTGTGAGCCCAAGCCACTTTCCTGGCAGCAAGCTTTGGGAGGAAATAAAGCACCAAGAGCTATCGATGCTGGCTGGACCTGGGCGCCTGCTATCCCACAGGCCATCTCACTCACACTTGTCCAGCTGAGACAGGCTGAAGAGATTCTGGTAATAAGCTTCCACACAGAACACGTTGGCCAACAAAACCTAGAGAACCAAAGTCAGAAGGGACAGCAACTGAGAGCCCCGAAGTTGATCTTTAAACTCAAAGAAATCCAGCCAATGCCACACCGGGTGTGACATCTTGTGCAAAAAAGCCTGGCTCAGAAGTTACATAGCACCATGAACAAATGCAGGCTGACCAGGAGCAAGCTCCTTGGGATCTCTGAGACGGCTTCTGTCTCTGTGAAGTGTGCACCCATGGGCTATTTGTGTCAAGAGCCTGGTAAACAGGAGTTGCTAGTAACCAAACCTGCTTCCCCCTGCAGGGTGAGGAAAGTGTAGTGCAGGGAATGAGTGTGGGCTTGTCACTCACCTGCCTCCTGCCCGAGACTAAAGGCCAGATCAGGAGCAGCACTGACATGGCCACAGCACAGCAAACTCATCCACCCATCTCTGCAACTCCTACTTGGGACTGGAGGCTCAGCCTCTCTAGTGCAGAACTCCCCAACAAGCCACACTACCCAACTTCTCCCTCCAGGCTTCATTAAGGCACAGTAGATAAAGGGCCTGCTCCTGTAGCCACAACCCTGGCAAACTCATTACGGCTTCTGTTTACTATTTCCTGTGTAGAGCTGTGCAGCTTACCTCATGGTCGTGATTCGGGAGCCCAGTTCGGATGGAGCGGCTGGCCCGTGACAACACGGCTGTCATGGCATACAGGTTGATGAGGATGTTGGCTACCCGCTTCAGCACCAGCTGCTCCTCTACAATGGTCTGGGGACAGAGGTTCAGAGTGGTGACCAATGATGCTTTTCCTTTCTCTATACTTGGGCACATGTCAAGGCTTAAACAGGTCTCAGAAACCTGTCTGGAGCGTACTCAATGTCACCTTCAGCAAGACTCCCCACAGACATTAGCTCCTTGAGTTCAGCCCCAGGTAGGTAGGCCCTTCAGGTATTCCAGAGAGCCACTCTTTGGTTGGAAGGTACTTAGAACACTGTGAATAATTCACTCAGCAGGGCCCCTCCACGGGCAGTGCTGGCCAGCAGTCCCAGCCCCATCCAGATCAAGATTTCTGTTCCAGGCCTGGACTCACAGGTGGGCAATGAGCCCAAAGTGGACCCATGGCTGCTGACCATGCGGTAGTATAAGTAGGGGAGGCAGTATCCTGATGTGGGATTCCCCTCTGTATGCTGTAAATATGTTTTATTACCATTGGCTAATAAAGAAGCTGCTTTGGTCTGTGGCAGGGCAGAATACAGTAAGGCTCAGGGAAAACTAAACCGAATGCTGGGAGAAAGAAGGTGGAGTCAGAGAGGTGCTAAGTAGCTGCCAAAGGAGACAGATGCCAAAACTTTACCGGTAGGCCACAACCTTGTGGTAATACACAGAATAATAGAAATGGGTTAATTTAAGATTTAATAGCTAGCTAGCTTAAGTGATTGGTCAAGCAGTATTGTAATTAATATAGTTTCTGTATGATTATTTCAGGTCTGGGCAGCCAGGGAAGAACAAGCAGCTTCTGTCTACAGTATCCCATATCCAGGCAGGACCCACTTACCTTTCCAAAGCGGAGTAACAGGGTTTCAACAGTCCGACCAAAATAATACACATTTTCCTCAAGCTTGTTGGCACTGTCCTATCAGTGAAGAAGACAGACTTGGTATCTCTACCCATGATGTTCCACTTGACCCACCTAGTATTCACAGTCTGGAGTTCCAGTGAAAGGGCAGAGATAGAGTGGGGCACCTGAGTGTACCAACTTTCCTGGAGGATCCCAGATGCTAGACACAGCCTTCTGGATTGGGAATACCTTGCAGGAGGGGACCCAAATGTGAAGTACAAGCGCTGGGCATACTTACTCCAAGACTGGGATGTACAACGCCAGGTTTGCTTGACAGTCCTAGGTCCACAGTTCGGCTCAGCGAGTCCCGAAGCCTTCGACCAATTGTCTCCATGACTGTGGTCACATTGCCTCTTTTAAGCTCTCTGCAGGAAGTTCACATTCTTGTGATTTAAGACTCTACAGCTCGCTCTCACTGACCAAAAGTATGGCACCATAGAACTCTGGGCTTTTCTATAGCTGAGCATGTGGGCTCCACGCAGGGTGGCTTTCTCCTCCTGGCAGGGGGAAGCTTTTGTGTGACCAGCTTTCAAACAGTAAAGTAGTTATTAGCAGCCTGTCTGTGGGTTCCAGCAGGGGTCTGACTGTTCTGCCCTGGAATGAGGCCAGAGGAGATAAAGAGGGGCAGAGAAGAGAAACAAGTCTCAAACTTGCAACCTGTTAGTGGGGCACCTCTCACTCCTTAGCTTCTGCATGTCTCAGCAGACCAGTCAACATAATAAACATTTCCAAACACCAGGTACTCTCCAGTGTGGGAGAGGAACATTAGCAAGGGAGGGATGATAGAATTTAATGTGCCTGGAGGATGATGTGACTCCAAAGGCAATGAGAACAATTTGGGCAGGTTGCCCTTCCTGTTGCTTTTGGTGAGGGGGAAGTTAGAGGTGTGGCCTTCTGGACCCTGTCACACTGTGCAAATGATACTGTACTTGCTTGTGCCAGCTCTGCAGTGAGCCTGTGAGCAGGCTGCACCACCCACCCACTGTTCCAAGACTGGGCAGTCTTTTCTCTGGCCTCTGCTTACAGGTAGGGACCAATAACAGATGGGAACATAGCACATACTTGATCCTTGAGGTCAGGATGCGTCCAGCATGCTGCAGGCCTGTCAGGGCAATGAACAACCGAAGAATCTCATTGGTTCCCTGCAGCCAGAAGTATGAAGGTCAAAGCAGTCCAGCAGTGCAGTCTGTGACTGGACAAATCCAGCCACTACCCACTGTCCAGATGGTAGAGGCTGCCAGTGAAGCAGCTTGGAAACAAGGCACAGAAGCAGGCTGCAGCTTGGTGTTACGCAACACACGGGAAGGGTAGTAAGGCTGACCAGATGGTATGGCCTCCCACTGGGACGTTTACCTCACAGCTGTCCTGCATGGTCCATACCTTTTTCTAGGTCCCAGAAACCTTATTAAAACTGAAGCCAGGTTTCCCTGGGCAATGAAGGCATGTGATGACCACACAAAGTGTGGAATAGATAACCCATGGCTCTGTGGGTTATCTTAGATCAGAATCCTTGGGGAAGCTACAGACAGCTAAGCAGTAGTAGGGGAACACACACACACACACACACACTCTCTCTCTCTCTCTCTCTGCTTCTCCATGCAAGAGTACCCACCAGCTACTAGGCTTCTAATACAATTCTACTATAGAACAGGAAGCTGTAGGCTACTGACCCAAGCTTTACAGCTCAGTACCATCCTGTAGTTGGACTGGCACCAAGGAGAGAGAAGTTTCCCTGGGAGGAAAAGCTGGGCATGGAGGCTCTTGTGGTTCTTGCCCCTAGCTCTGAACAAAGTCTGCCTCACATTAAAACTTCCTCATTCTTCTATAAATTATGGCCCCAAGAGCAAACCCTGCTAGACCACACCATGTTGCCAGGAACTCTGAGTAATCCAGGCCTCTCCCTGCAGGAATGGCCAACAGAGAGGCAATCCCCAGACAAAATGACTTAGACATGCCTGGCTCTTCGAGGAGCCAACCCTTCTGCTATTAGATTTTGGCTGATAAGGCAGAGATGTAAACTGGGACCACGACCAAGGAGACCTCCTACTGGAGCCGACAGGGGTCAGCTTAGCTTCAGTTCACTGAGTGAAAGCATAGCCTAGAGAGTACGGGACAGAAGCAGAGTGGAAGCTGGGACTGGAATCCTGCCCTGCCAGAAGTAACCTGGCAAAACTGCAGCAGTCACTGGGAAGCTACGGGCCCAGTGGAGAAGCCTTCAGGAGCGCGATCTGAAGGGGCTGCTGGGCTCTCCCAGCCTGAATTCTCCCTACAAAGCCAGAGAGAGTAGAAGCACTGGTGTGGTTGAGGGTTCAACCAGAGGACAGCCTGCTATGTCATTTTAGTTCATTTCTGGGGACTCAACAATCTCTCAGGGCTAGGAAGGCTGAGAGGAACACAGGGGCATCACTAAGGGGTGTACAGGGAAGCACGGTCAGCAGATACTCACCTCAAAAATGAGGAGGATGCGGGCATCACGCAGCATACGCTCATAGGGGTAGTCCTTCATGTAGCCTGAGCCCCCAAGGATCTGTAGAGCCTCACTCACACACTGCCAGGCAGCCTCAGAGCTGAACACCTGCCACAGACCCAGACCAGGTTAGAGCCTGGTGGGAGTGCTCCACAACCAAGGAGTGCTCCACAACCAAGTCAGCCCCTTGGGTCTTCTAAGAGCAAAGCCTAAGCCATGGGGAGCTGAAGCCCAGAATACAGTTGGAGAATGTGTGGAAGACCTGAACTTGGAGATGAGTGGTCCAGAGAGGAGCTTTCCAGGTAAGCACAGACAAGTCCTTTTGCCTTCTTGGACCAGTGACCAGCCTGTGTGTTCCATCCCCAACATAACTTGTCATGCCTCTTGTGCCAACTTCTGTGCTTTGTAATTCACCCAGATTTCCCCTTCTTAGGAAGTGTGGCCACTCTTGCCATCCTCATGGGCTTCCATTTTGCTTTCCTGGCCACTGTCTATGGATAGAGAAACTCAGCTCTAGGGTTGGCACGTGGAAGAGGTCAGCTCTTGGGCACCAGTTGGGCCACCTCAGACTCCCCAGTGCCCATTTCTCTGGGCTGTCACATCTTCTGGCATTTCTCTTAGGAATTCAAGTCCAGAGGCCAATTTAAGGTGGGGTTGTCATCTATATTATAGCTGAAAAAGAAAAAGACCCTTTCTCAACCCGACCTTCTAGTCTATTCCCATTCCTTTAAGTCAGCTGTCAATTCCTAGAAATACTTTCTACCTGGGTCCCCCAGTGGCCACACAGCCTGGACTCAGAATCACTCAGTACCACAGGCAACCTGCAGTCTAGAGATCCTTTCCTAAGATCTAGAGGACAAGAGCAACTAAAAAATGGAACACCTACCTAACAAAGAAAAGACCAGATGCCAACACCTAGAATTACCTCAACTATCATTACTACAAATGCCTAGACACCAGAACAAAAATGGAAACATCAATAGCCAAGACAATGTGTCTACTCCAGAACCCAGTAACCTCACTACAGTAGACTCTGTGAAATTCTACACAGCTGAAGCATAAGACAAGAACGTTAGAGAGGATTCGAATAAACCCCTTATCGGAGTCTGTGAAAACACAAAGAGTAGAATGAAATAATGAAAACAGCTCAAAACATGAAAGTAGAAATAGAAACACTAAAGAAAACCCAAACTGAAATAAAACTGGAAATGGACAATCTAGGAAGTCATATAAAAACCTCAGGTCAACCTCACTAACAGAGTATGAGACAAGGAGGAGAGAATATCAGGTGTTGAAGGCAATGTAGAAGAAATGGACAAAGAAAATGTTAAATGTAAAAAATTCAGGCACACAAAATATCCAGGAAATCTGGGACACCATGAAAAGACCAAATTCACAAATAATAGGAATAGAGGAAGGAGAAGAAACCCAGGTCTAAGACACAGAAAACATTGTCAACAAAACAGAAGAAAATTTCCCCAACCTCAAAACAAGAACCCCAAACAGAAGCAGCAGGAAATTGGTACCTACATACATATATATTTGTGCTTATTCTATAGGAATTTTACTGTTTATCTTGACTATACCTTGATATTATAAAACTAGTAAGAAGTGACATGTTATGTTAGGCACTGTAAGTTTTAGCATCTTTAGCTTTCTCAGTAATTTTATGTTGGTGCTTTTATTACCTCCATTGTATAGATAAGAATGGAGGCCAAGAGATACTAAGTGAATTGTTCTAGGTGACACGGTCAGGATACAGCAAACTCAGGATTCGAGTCCAGGCACCAATGCTTATTTCTGCTGTTTTTTTGGCAGGTAATGGCCAACTTGTGTTTTTCGCAGGTCTTCCTGACTTCAACACTTTAAGTACCCATATCCTTGGAAACTGCCCAGTTTTAGGAAACCCAAGACAGCTGATCTCTTTGTCCTTTCAGATATAGCTTTCCATGGTAAGCGACTTAGTAAATAAAGCCACAATTACTGTTGTACTGTGGATTATCCAGCTCACTAATTGTTAATTAGAAGGGGGGTTGATGGACAATTGATTAATTAGAAGCGGGGTTGTTGGACAATGTGAAGACAGAGAAAGACTCTGCAGCACTCACCCCTAAATGCCTTTACCATTGCTGTACTCTTAAGGCTCAGGGATGGATGGATGCTGAAGAGGAGGTGGAAAGATTAGAAGAGCCAGGGGTAGTAGATGACTTTAAAGAAAAGTTTCCAGACACAATAGGACTGATACACATATAAACTCAGAGACTATGACAGCAGGCACAAGACCTACACACATTCAAGCCAGACAGAATCCCAACAAGAGAAAGGGAAGTGGGTGCAGAGTCCCGCCCCTAGCCAAGAAGCAACTGATTGCTGCTGGGAGAAGAGGAATCAGTTTTCTTCAACGGAATGACACTGGCACAGCACCCATACTCCACCCAAACCCTATGCTCAGTAGGTGGACAACACAAACCAGGCTCCGTGGGTTTTCTTGTGATGGGGGTGTTTTAAAGGAGAGAAAGAACATGAAGTTGAGTGGGTAGGGAAGTGGGGGAGGATCTAGGGGGATTTGAAGGAAAGTATATGATCAAATAGATTATATGAAATTCTCAAAAAATAAATTAAAAAATACTTTAAAAAAACAGAACAAAGCTAGAGGGTTGTGAAAATGAACTTACAGGCTCTTACTCTTAAAGTAAGCATATCAGAAAACTCTGTGGAGCCGAGGGAGACAGTTCCAGCTGACAGTGATGGCCCAAAGACAATGGGTCCAGTAGTAAGGTGGCTGAACAGAAGAGCGGGAAGCACCCAATGCCACAGAAATAAAGACGGCGATTGCTGTATGCCGTGGACCAAGTTCTGTCTACTCGTGATCCCAGATTTGCTTGTTTAACCCTTAGGTATCCAACTGAAGCAGTACCAATGTTACCCCACCCAGTTAACTGACAAAGTTATGGTGCAGAGGTGAAGCTAGGAGAATTCTTATTGCAGCAAAGAAAGGAGCCACCTTGAAAAGGGATGGTTTGAGGAATCCCAGGAACAGGGGTTAGAAATGTGGGCCTGTCCTAGACTCCAAAGCATTTTCTACTTGCAATGTTTCTAGATCCCCTTAAGATAGAAAAGCAACATTCAGGAACTCAGGACATGGCCTAAGAGCCAACTTGGCCCTTTTACACACCAAAGAAATCCAATTCTTGTAACCAGTGCCTTCTTTTTACTTCATTAATCATGTTATTAACAAAGAAGACCAACAAGAAAGGCTATTAAATCTGAAAAAATGTCATTCCTCTCCAGGGGAGCCCAGCTAATTTACATGGATATAGTTTTGACATCTGTGCCTTCTCCTGTTGTTACAACTAGGATCAATCAGTAAAAACGGGCACAATTCACACTGGGAAACACTGAATTGTCCTGCAGACTCACACTCTGCCTCACTTCTCCCAACTTCACCCAAGGGCCCTGCTAACCTAGGAAGCTGCATGTGTGCAAATACTAAGTCAAGTCACTCTATCACTTAACAGGAGGAGGAAGATGGCCGACAATGCCACGGATCAGAAAGGCTGCATCTCCCCCAAGCGCTAGCTCTAGTTGAGCTGGGATTACCTTCACCATGGCTGCCTCGATAGAGCAGTCGGGAAATCCGGGTTGGTCTAGCATTCCTGCGGTGAGGTAGGCCATGCTCTCCATTACATATGCCTTCTGAGCCATTAGCGCAAACTTTTCCTGAATGTTCAGAAAAACAAAATCAAGAAGCAATTTGCACGTGCATAGGCTTAAATCTCCTAACTCTTCTCCCAAGAAGCAAATTACATCAGAAGCCTTGATGTTCCAGTGGCAATAATGCCTTGTATAGATTTCATCCTATGTCCCTGCCCATAGGCACAGCACAGCGAACCAGCAACTGAAAACCTCTTTACCTGAATCAAACCAAATTCGCTGAGATTCCGATTGAACTGCTTCCTTGTGCAGGCATACTCAGCCGTCAGTTCTGAAGAAGAACAGAGTTGTCAAAAGAGACACAAAATACAAAACAAACACAAAAAAAGGTTTATGAATTCTGGAAAGTATTTCCTAAGACCAGCATTTCCGGTTCCCACTTTCTGGTAGCTGGTTGGAGGGGGAATTCTTGGTCCTCATGTGGTGTAGGAGGTCCTTTGTATTTTTATTGTTTTTATTGGTTAAATAAAGAGACTGCCTTGGCCTTTTGATAGGGCAGCCCTTAGGTGAGCGGAGTAGACAGAACAGAATGCTGTGAAGAAGGGAAGTGTGGCAGACGCCATGTTTCTCAGGCCCAATATGGACACTGGTTAGACTCATGGTGAATACAGATTACTAGATATGGGTTAGTTTAAGATGTAAGAGTTGGCCAAGAAGAGGCTAGAACTAATGGGCCGGGCAGTCATTTAATTAATACAGTTTCTGTGTAATTATTTCGGGCACCGGGAGCCAGGCGGGACAGAACAAGGGGCCCTGCGCTGGGAGCCGGGAACACAGCCCTATCCTCCTTACTACACTCATGGGCCTATAGGCAGCAGGCAGGAGGGTAAGAGCATAGAATGCTGAGTCAGTTGTGAGGGTGTGGGAGGAGACACTCTATCTCCCTTAACATATCACCCTCCTCACAGAAACACTGTGGAGATACAAAGAGGAAGGCTGCAGGCATGGGGTATAAGCCAGGTGCACAGGGCATCCAAGAAAGATGCAAAGAGGGCCCACAGATACTCAACCACAACATGACGGGTACCTTCATGTCAGAGTTCTGGCTGGGGCCTCAATGTGCATGGCTGTTTATAGTGCCAGGTTCTAAGAGCCTCAGAGGGACACTCAGCCTACTACCCTGGCACTAGTACTTCTAGTTCTGCCTGCCTACAACTTGTTTCCAAATATTCCCTCTGATGCGAACCAGTTGCAGCTGGTCTCCAATTGTTCCTGCACTCACATGTTTCCAGACTGTGAGAACTCTCACTGATGAGAGCCACAGAGCATGCTGAACGAGTCTGAGCATAACAGGTAGGTTTGCCTTTGGGTCGTGATGCATGAGCCTGTGTAAACCACCGCCCTCTCTGGGCCTCAGTTTCTCTACTAACCAAATAGAGGGAAGAGCTCAAATGTGTGCCTACATTGCTGTAAACTCTAACAGTCACAAAACACACAGGGTTGTGCTTGCTTCTAGGTCTTCCCAGTCCACATCTATGCCCAATGAGCCATGGGGCTCTGGTGAGCTCAGAGCTAATGTTTTCTTAGTGCCTGGCTCAAGGACTGAAGTTCATTAAACAGCCATGTTTGTCACGGATAGAGTGGCAACACCTTATGTTTCTGACAGAATGCCTGACTAGTGTGTAAATAAAGCAGAGGAATGTTGAAATATACTAGCCTCTGGGGAAGGAGTACATTTGGTCTAAATCAAAGGCCATATGCTAAACTTAAGCTGTCTGTCCAAATGGCCTAGTTCAGCCTTGCCTACCCAGAAGAAACAACAGAGACATTGTTGGTATGCAGTTGGTGCTACAAGGGGCTCCCGCTCCTGATTTACCTACTATGGAGATTAATCTTCGGTGTTAACCTGATTGGCTTTAGAAGCACGAATCACAATACTAGGAGACAGCTCTGGGCATTGTGAGGGATTTCCGGAGATGCTTAATTGGGGTGGGAAGAGCCACCCTGAATTTGGGCAGTATCAGCCCGTAACCTGAGCTTCCAGACTGAGGAAGAAAGGAGGAAGCCGTGGGAGCACGCATCTATTCTTCCTGCTTCCCAACTTCCCACGTGGTCAACTGTTTCACATTCCAGCAGCCACAGCTAGAGATGTTCTAGCCACACCTTCCTTGCCAAGATGGACCAGGCATTCCACCTGTGGGCCAAAATTAACCCCCTCCTAAGGTTGTTTTTGTAAAGTATTTTGTCACAGCATGAGTTAAATAACTATTCACCTACCAATCAGTTTCTTGAGCATCCCAGCCACAGCACTGCCCATGCTGAATCGCCCGCTGTTGAGGATGTTCATAGCTACCTGCAGGGAGGGTAGAAAAGGTTCAGAGGCACTGAAGGAGGCTGAGGGAGCCAGCCATACCAACTTGTGTTCAGAAAGCAAAGGCAAGTGTCTAGAATTCTATGCCAGCATCCAGACCAAGTTAATCCCTCTGCCTGTTTCCAGGGCAGACACAAGCAGTTCTAACCTCATACTAGGTGGCTTAGTCACTGTTGTACCTTCCTGTCAACATCACTGGCCTTGCTCTGACCACAGAAAACATCATTGCTCACACTGTAAATGCACCTGTCAGAACCCCTCGTCCACGGGCAGGAACAGAAACCCAGACTGATGTAAGTATTGCCCTTTATTCTGTGTGATCCACTACAGTGAACAGCTGGGAGTCAGACAGGTGCACAGTTCTGGTTTACATGCTGTGCCACCTCATCCGGAGTCACGGGGTCTCCTCATCAACCAGAGAGCTCTCAACGGAAGAAACTGAGTGAAGCCACAGGCTTAGTTCTAAAGATGGACAACAACACCAGAGCTGGAGAAGATGGGGACCTGGACACTGTATGCACCATGGGAAGAGGTCTCCATACATCCAGCAATTCTGGTCTACATTTACACACAAAGGGGTTGTGAAGATATTTTCTAAACAAAAACTTGAAGATGAAAGCTTACAACACAACAGTGCTTTTGATACTAGTTCCAAAGTGACAATTCAGCCTAATGAACTGATGAGTAAGATGTGGTTTACTCAGCCAGTAGATCATTATCCACCCATACAAAGGAAGGAAATACGGACTCATGTTGTGACATGGATGATGGCTTGAGAATATGCTGTGAAAGCACCTAGCCACAAAACACCTCACACTGTATATGATTCCAGCCACACGAAATGCGCATCATCCACAAACCCAAAGAAGAACAGAAGAAAACAGCAGTTGCCAAAAGATGGGGGTAGAACTGGAAGCGTGGCATTAGAAGTACAACAGACAACATATTAAAAAATGATAGGCATGTATATTTTTAAAATGGCAAATTAAATGTCACATAAAACACTTCTCAATAAAATATAAATCTGGGGCTGGAGACATGGCTCACGAGCTAAGACCATTTGCTGCTCTTGAAGAGGACTCAGGTTCAGTTCTCAGCACCCACATGGTGGCTCACAACAGACTGTGACTCCAGTTCTAGGAGATCAGAAACCTTCCGGTCTCTGCAGGTACCAGGCGCACATGCAATTCACATACACAAATGTAGACACTCACATACAAACATAAAATAGAAATAAACAAATCCGACTGAATAGGTGGTATGCGCCTTTAGTCTCAGGACTAGGGAGGCAGAGGCAGGTGGCTCTCTGGCCAGTGTAGTCTACATAGTGAGCTCCAGGCCAGTCGGAACTACATGGTGAAACTCTATTCTATCTCAGGAAAATACATCTTTAAAATATAAACCTGACTATAAGAGGAAAAGCTTAGGGACGGAGTTAAGACCCAGGGTGCTAGTTTCTTGGAACCTGGGCTTCTCTAGAGCCCACTAGCCTGTTTCTCATGCTTACCAGGGAAGGGAAATCCATTCCTCACTCAGGAAAAAGAAGGTCTCCAAGGGGAATAAAGACTCCTCATCCTAGTGAGAACCCTCCTCTAAGAGCAAGCCACTCCTCCAGTCTCTACAGTGCTGATGTCCTATGCCTAAGAGCCACACAAACAAAGTCACAGATAAAGCACAGGCTCACATGCTAGGGAAAAGAACAGAGCAGAACACGAGAGTCACACATGAAAAGGCACAGCACTTACATGAGACTGGCCTTCAACTCACCTTAAAGCCACCTCCAACTTCTCCAAGGACATTTTCCACAGGCACTCTGGTATTTTCAAAATGGACTTCACATGCTAAAACACATGGAATTGAAAGATGGTGACTAACACATGCAAACCACTGAGCTCCTGACCCATAGGCCTGTGACTAAGTCACTCATTTAGCATCTTGAAGAGCAGGGCCACATTCCTGCCTTCACAGAGCTCATTCTTTGGGCAGAAAGACAATCTATAAATGCAAGGACATGGTTGCATGATCAGTGCTATGATGAGATAAACAGCACAGCACAGAGAGAGACAGGGCTGCAAGGGCGGCTATCATTCTTTGAAAGACTATGCCAGGTTTTTCTAAGGCAACATTTAACAAAGGCCGAGAGGACCAAAATAGTCAAAGACAGAAAGGCAAATAGAACGCACCAGCATTTCTTCCGACCCAGATTCAACAAGATTCTTGTTCCCTATATTTAATACAGCCCTACCCCTGTATACGGGGTAGCATCTTCCCAGCTTGGGTGTGGTGCTAGCAGATGGAGTGCAGCTAGTCATATGTGTGCAGACACACAACAGCCTAAACCAATTCGTCAACACCCTTCAGACTAAAGCATCCCCCAAAGAAATAAAATCCTACTGCTGCAAGCTAAATCCTGAAGCGTCTGACAGACAGGGTTACTGTAGCCAGGGACCACCAGCAATCCTGAAAGAAACACAGGCTCCACTGGTCAATGTGAGTGACACATAGTGAGAAAGCAAGGTTCACAGGGTGAGGCAGGGTTGGAACAGTGCCCTCGTACAATATTCCCTGCAGCACTGCCTGCGTGTTCTGCTACACAAACAACCGAACTCCTGGCTTGTTGAACCAGAGACAGAGAGAGACTAAGGATACAGAAGGTCAGGGTTCAAGGGACAATCAGGCCAAGTGCCATAAGCTGACCTGATTTTTCACTTAGCTGTTGCTCTGGCAAAGTGTGGGGATGAAATGCCACAAGACATGACCTCTCTGTCTGCTGGTCATATTGAAAGGCTGGCTACATGAGCTAGAGGATCTGGCCATTCTTTCCAAGGCTACTCTACTGGGTTCGGGGAAGATATGCCTTTCCTTTTGACCTCATCTGTGTTCCTGGACCCTCTTTTGGGGTCCTGCATGTTGCTGTGGCACCAGCTTCCCAGCTGTCAACAGGTAAGTGACACTGATGAAATGCTCAGCTCCAAAGACACAGGGTACACAAATGTGGGCCTTGATGTGCCAGGAACACAGTCCCTTGTAGGATGGCCACTCTAAAACTGCACCACGAGAATCGTATAAGAATGCCACGGCCATACTGGGTGAATGGAGAGCAACAAACAGGACACCAGCCTCCACTGAAGCATGGCTGACCAGGGAAGGAAAGGCAGGTTTGCATGGAAGGAAGAGAGAGGAAGGGATTCCAAGAAAAAAAGATGTGTTGGCCTGCCAGAGAGTGTTTACTCCAGACACCATGGTTGTGTGATATCCACTACTGCGCCATCAAGGCTGAGATTCCAACTGACTTCCCTCACCTAGAATCAACAATGCTGAACGCACCAAGGAGCATAGGTTGAGACTGCATTCTTAATTTGATTATGCGGAAATGCTTAATCAAAACCACAAGTAATTAGATGTCATTTTCCGTTATCGTTATCAGAGTGGACAGTGAACGTGTCTCTCAAGTCTGTCACACTTGTGCACATGCATATCTGCCACACTACTTACTGTTGGAGCCTCGAATGCCTAATTTCTCTTCAGGTTTCCCATTAGTGATTCCGCCAAAGTCTCTTTCTACTATGAATGCAGTGATTTTATCTTTTATAGAACCATCAGAATCAACCACCTGAGTTTTTGCAAATACAGTAAAAATACTGGCCAGTCCTCCATTGGTGATCCAAACCTGAGGAAAATACAGAAGATCCTTAGAGACACCACTCAGCTCCACCCACTGAATTTCAGGCCACACACACAGATGTTCCACATCAGGGAAGACAGGGAGAAAGCCCCATATAAGCCAAGCCTATGCGAACAGGCACAGGAGCAGACACGGCTTAGGTCTCTTCAGAGCAGGGCAGGGCTGGAGCATAGCCAACGTCACTAAGATGGCCTCTGAGCTCCACTAAGACCCGACCACTGACAGACTTAAAGTAAGAAGGAACCTTTTCATTACTGCTGCACAAACACAAGGGTACAAGTTTTATGTACTGTATCTACTTATCAACCAAAAGAGCGAAAGTGGGGATGAGGAGAGAGTGCTCTATGGACGGCAATGGACGGGAATTATTTACTTTTTAGTGAGAGATGAGCAGGGAAATCTGAATGCTAACTAGGTAAGAGGTCATTATTATCCTTTCCCCCAATTGCTAATGGCATTTCAGTATTCTATCTTTTAAGTAGTCCTTGATGAAATCTCGCAGATGCCACCCAGAGGTAGTGCTGTCAGCAGAGGAAGGACTGCCACCGTGAGTGTGCACTCTTCCAGCGGTGCCAGGCCCATGAGTGCGCCGCACTACACTTTACATCTTTGAAATTCTGTGGAACCAGAACTGAAAATCAACACACGAGAGCAGTTGTGAGCACGGAAACAAGGAGTCTATGGATTCAGACGGCCTGGCTCCAGTCCTGCCTCTGCCACTGAGGGTCTTGACCAGCCACTCAGCGGTGCCTCGGCTGTTCGGTGCCACATAAAGGAGTGGCCAGTGTGATGTGCAGACGATAGACACACAGAGTCAGTGGACTGCTAGAGCAGACAGGGCACTGAGGTCATGGCTATACCTTGGAGCCATTGAGGAGAAAGTACTTCTTATCTTCACTCAACGTAGCTCTGGTCTGGATGGAGGCAGCATCACTCCCACTGCAAAGACAGAGCTATGTGACTGAGGGAGAACAATACTGCGAGTAAGATTAAAATACTTCTGAGGGCTTGGAAATAAGATAGATAGGCCTTTAAAATACTAAATCAGACAAAAAAAAAAAAACCCATGTCTGTTCCACTTGAGCTCTGATGCTTGAACAAGGAACACGGTCAGAGTCTGGAAGCAGAAGGGAACATTCCAGTAAAACTTATGCCAATGAGATCTGTGTGGATAACAAGTGAAAGAATAGTAGTGGAGACAGGCTGGGCTGGAGTCCCGCATGGGAATGGGCCCCACAAGGGCTTTGCAGAGTCTGTGTGTGTTCGGCCACAGCAGGAGGAAGCCTGCTCAGCATTTCAGATGAAGGGAAGCATGACTAAACAGGGCCCCGCTGGACTTGCAAAAGAATCTGAGTCTTGCCCAGGCCTGCTTCGTCCTTGCTGTGTGACCCTGAACTGGTTACAACCTCTCTGAGCTTCTGCTCCTAATCTGGAAATGTGGACCTGCCATCTACTCCATGTGCTCTGAAAGACTCACTCAAGTTTGAATGCGCCCCTGAAAGTCAAGAGGCTTGTGAGCTACAAACACTGACTTAGTAGATGCTGTAGGAATGCCATCTGTAAGTCTCAATGGGCCAGAAAGAAGATAACTATCGTATCAATAGTTGTTGACTCTCTGAAGGCTGCAGAGAGAAGGAAATACAAACCAGCTACTTCACACAAGCTCCACGTCCCAGGGACCTTTGATGGTGCCAAGTACACAGGTGACATTTTGAGGAGACAGACCTGCCTGGCTCTGTTAGGCAAAAGGCTGCGATGTGTTCCCCAGATGCCAGTTTGGGCAAATACTTGGCCTTCTGTTCCTCAGTGCCAACCAAGATGATCCCCTAAATGAAACACACAGACCAACTAAAGTTGAGAGTGAGGTGTCTTCAAGGGCAGCCCCTCTGTTGCCAATATTTACTTCACTCAAGAGAAAACAGTACGAGTTCAGAGGCAGTAGCCTCAGATGCTGCTTAGAAGGCCAACCTGCGAGGAAAGGCCCACTACTTATGCACAAGGTTCAGCCACAGTGGTAGCTTTGGAGCCAACACCTAGGATTTTCATCCCTGCTTATCCAAGGGCATTCCTGGGAGACCATGGGTCAGATATGATTTACAAGCTGAGGACTTCTCCTTTATGGACAGGAAGGTTTGGATGATAGAGTGTGAATACATGGGGGTGCTAGAACTTCACCCAGTATGGGAATGTACAGTTTCAAAGCTGTGCTCCCCAACTCCAACCCTGTTGCTGGACACCTAATCTTAGGCTGCAAAGCTGAACACTGAGTCCATTTAACTGTCTTTCACCTGTATACAGCAGAACTGACCCGGATAATGGGAAACCGTTTAGAACTGTGTGCCTTTGACCATGTTTTAAGTTCAGGGAGCAGGTAAGGTATGTGTGCAGACAGGACAGGAAAGGGTGCATTTCCAAAGACAGCACTAGCCTGTCTCATGTGCAAGTGCAGCTGGGCTTCTCTGCTAGACCCTGAGTGATCAAACCCATTTGTCACAGAAGCAGTACCCTGTCTCCTACTTCCTCCAGGAAGCCAACATAGCATCTCAGACAACTGACCTTGAGGCCAATAGCCTGGTGTGCTGCCAGGGTCACGGTGATGGAGCTGTCCATGCTGATGATCTCCCCAAGCCGGGCATACATGGTGTTGGAGAGGCCTAGGCCACCTAAGAAAGACAGACCAGTCTAGCTGACTCTCCAACTGGAGGAAGGGATTTATTTTATTTTTCTAATTTTAAAGTAACAGCAGAAACCTTAAAAGAAAATTAAAAAAACAAAAAGTAGCACAAGAAAACTATCCTCTATAATCTTATCCAAAGAATTTCTGTATACATCTTCAGATTTCTGAGGCAAGAAAACGCATAAGAAGCTGAGTTGTTAATATAGACATCTACACAAACAGTAAGCCAATGAGTATGTTGCAAACCCCTTCTACCAGAAAGACATTTACAATCCAGGTGGCACCAGATCAAGGCTCTTCTGCTGTGGCACTGCAACACTTGAGATAGTGTTCATCTTCTGCTGCGCAAACCATCCCTGAATTGCACCTGAGATAGGGCTCATCTTCTGCTGCGCAAACCATCTCCTGAATTGTCCTATGTTGAGCAACTTTCTGTTCTCCACCCACAAGATGTCAGATCAAATCTCCCTATACCCACAGTGTCCAAAACCGAAAATGTGCCTTGACATTGCCAATGCTTCCTGAAGTATAAAACTGGTCCTCTCTGGGAATTGCCCCTCTAGCACTAAAAGACAAAGGGACTAAAAACAGCAATGAACTTATAGAATTTACATTTACTCTTCACATTCCAGAGATGTCCACATCCACTTTACAGAAGTGAGGTCTGAAGTTCTCAGGACAGTAACTAGCCAAGCCATCCAGTGAGGGTAAGAGTGCACAGCCCCCTTGAGGGGGCGGCATGCCTCCACACCCAGGCAGGCTACCTCCACAGCTGTGTAAATATCTTGATGTCAGGCCTCCATGCATTCCCACTTCCTGATCCTCCAGCCACAACCACCCGCCCTTCCCCATCTTTGCTTTGATCAAACACTTGCTTTTCCTTCTTTAACGAAGCGAGGGGGCTGCGGTACTCTCACCTTCTTTCTACTCTACTATTTGGTGTGGCTGCACACGATGGTGACATCTGTCCCTTGGGAACACAGCCCTGATGCCCAGTATAGCTGGATGAGTTGCCTCTCTAACAGTTTCATGTAGAGGTCAAATGAGCTGTTTCTGTGAAGAAACAGAGTGCTGATGCCACAAATGTAGGGCTGGCTGCACTGGACATACTTTAGGCAGTAAACAGACAGTAAAGTTTCCATATACTTGGTAATGTGGTTGAGAAATGTTAAGGTTTCAAGGAAGGCACATTAGTTAACAGTTTTAAAAGCATCACTCAATCAGGTTAACCAGGTTAAGATGCCAAGGATGGCAATTGGGCACCACCCTTAGTTTTCTTGGATTTTCACTTGTGTCTCAGCTTGGACCAGCTCCAGATTTGGCAATGCTATGGACTTATTCTGTATACTTGAGGGCCCACCCTCTGCTGTAGAAGGGAGTTTACACATTAGTATCTGGAGACACAATAGGTAAGGAACTAGAAGACCAAGAATGCTCCCATTTGCTACAGTTTGTAGTGTAAAACTTGGTAATGGCATCATTAGTTGTGATCCAGGAACTATGCCAAATAGCACATCTCCAAATAAGCAGCCCAGAGCCAGGAAAGCTGTCCAACACAGAGAAGGGTTACCAGCATACTATTTCCACACCAACCACTTTCAGTTGCCATATCTGGAAGTTGCTCTGGCAAACGTCCACAGCACAGGCAGGTGAAAGCTATAAAACCACAGCTTTACATATCGTTCGGCACTTAAGTCTATGGAAGACTGCATTTAAAGAAAGGCCACCATGAGAAGCTCTTGCTGAAAGGCCTTTGTTCTAACTTACCATATTCTTCTGGGACCTGTATTCCAAAAAGTCCCAGGCTTTTCAATTTTTCTAAGGTGTCAACTGGAATTTTTCCCTCCTGGTCAATTTTTCGAGAGTCCACTGAGAAAAACAAATATCTTAATTAAGCAAGAAAAATAAATAAGCTATGTTCATACAAATAGAAGTATACAGAATGGTTCTATATAGTATACCAATATCAGGGGCAGAAAATGTCTGCAATCTGAAGTTGTGTAGTCAGGACCAAACAACATGTGGCTGGCATCATGCCATTAAGCTCATAAGAACTGTATTTTTAAGTCACTGGCGCTAAGTGAGTCTTTCTCCTGACCTGGGTGCGAGTGACCAGAGTCATGTAAAACAGCAGTGTATCACAGACTTCTATGACACAGATTCCTGGAGGCGTATTATGATGGCTCAACTCATCTGTCAACTTAGCCGAGTTTGGAATTACTTAGAAATCAAACCTCTGGGTGTGTCTCTGAGGAAGTTTCCAGAATGTTTAACTGAGGAGGGAAGACCCTCCCCTGTGGGCAGCGCCATTCCATAGGCTACAGTTCTGGGTTATATTAAAAGGGGAGATGAGAAGGCAAGCTGAGTACCAGCTCAGAACCATCTGTTCTCCTGGTTCTGATTGGGTGTGAGATGGAGCAGTCACAGCAAAGATCTGCTTCTGTCACCAGACTTCCAGCTCCATGTACTACAGTCTCAGAACATGAGCCAAAATAACCCCTTCCTCCCTAAGTTGCTTTTTCCAGGCAGTTTCGTTACAGTGACGAAAGAAATAAGTAATGAAATGGTTCAAGAGGTTGTGGAAGCTAGGTAACGTGTGGTCATAAAAGGAAGCATGAGAATCCTTACAATCTAACTGTATCTGTACCTTCATGACTGCACACACACAACAGCACATATGATAACACATACACATGCACCAGTACATGTTGGTCAGCTGGCTTGTACTGATATCAGTATCCTGTCTGTGATGTTAGATGAGTTATCCAGGACGTTACGCTGGAAGAAACCAGAAGAACATACAGTCTCCAAGAAAGTGCTGGACCACAGATAATGACGATTCATAAAACACCCAATACAAAGATCTAGACTTAACCTTAGAAATATATATGCCATCTTAGACAGCCGTTATCACAGTTGGTGATTAGCAAGTCTGACCTACCTGGCCTCAGCTACATTCATCTTTTTTAGTTCTCACTTTTAGCATGTTGTACATAAGTGTTAGCCTGCAGCAGGGTAGAAACATTTCAAAGCGGTTCCTTACCACAGAAACTGGGTGATTCCTGAATGTTCTATTATGAGTAGAAACTATTTTTAACTTAATAACAACAATACCAAGGTGCTTCTAATGTAAGCAATCCAATTAGCCATGTACTGGAAATGACAATGATAAAGAAAACCATACAAACCTTCTTCAATAAAGAATCTTTCCAGTGGTCCCACAAACTGATTGACTTCGTTAAGCTCATCCTGACTAACTTCAGGAAACGGAAAGACTCCTTTCTGAAAAGGGAAAAACAAGTATGACACATTGGATGTCCAGCCCTCTCACTGCAGTCACACTGACTGTCCAGCCCTCTCACTGCAGTCACACTGGATATCCAGCCCTCTCATTGCAGTCACACTGGATGTCCAGCCCTCTCACTGCAGTCACACTGGATGTCCAGCCCTCTCACTGCAGTCACACTGAATGTCCAGCCCTCTCACTGCAGCCGCACTGGATTCCCAGCCCTCTCACTGCAGCCGCACTGGATTCCCAGCCCTCTCACTGCGGTCACACTGAATGTCCAGCCCCTCTCACTGCAGTCACACTGGATGTCCAGCCCTCTCACTGCAGCCGCACTGGATTCCCAGCCCTCTCACTGCAGTCACACTGAATGTCCAGCCCCTCTCACTGCAGTCACACTGGATTCCCAGCCTCTCTCACTGCAGCCGCACTGGATTCCCAGCCCTCTCACTGCAGCTGCACTGGATGTCCAGCCTCTCTCACTGCAGCCGCACTGGATTCCCAGCCCTCTCACTGCAGTCACACTGAATGTCCAGCCCCTCTCACTGCAGTCACACTGGATTCCCAGCCTCTCTCACTGCAGCCGCACTGGATTCCCAGCCCTCTCACTGCAGTCACACTGGATGCCCAGCCCCTCTCACTGCAGTCACACTGGATGTCCAGCCCCTCTCACTGCAGTCACACTGGATTCCCAGCCCCTCTCACTGCAGTCGCACTGGATTCCCAGCCTCTCTCACTGCAGTGCCCAGCAGAAAGGAGGAAAATGTGCTGTCTTCCACACCGGGTCCCAGGAAAGAAGCAGAAAGAAGAACTCATATGACACTTCAGGCATGGGGTTTATGCCTAAGACTATTTGTATCGATTTTCCTCCACATGCAGGTGGGTTGACTCCTCATTTTCAAGTTTCCTCATCAATAACAAGGGTGGAGAGTGCCCTATAAACAAGGAGCCTGGGACTTCCATTTAGACGCCCCTGCTGTTTACTAATTTTAAGGTCAGTTTCCAGTAGCACTTCCATTTTCTCACCAACAATGTGCAGGTCACATTTCCTGAAGATTCCTTTGAGAATCTTGTGCAAGACAATAGATGTGAGGATTCTTCAATAAAATGGACATCAGTCTTCATGTGAGCTCGAAAGCTCCCCATAGTAAGAGCATTATTCCTGCTTTGAGTAGCTCTTTCCTATGTCCTGGATATTGGTTCCCTGTGTTGAACATGTGAGGTAGCAGGGCCACAGGACAGGAACTCAACCTGAGCTTAGCCACTCTTTACATGTGTGCTAGATCTGAGCAACTTTCATGTCCTCTATTAGTGTGGTTTCTCCTACACATAATCCTGTTCATCAGAGAAAGTAGCTGTATGGGTCAGAAAGGACATACTTGGGCCATGAAGTAACCATGTCTGTGTGAGACTCCAGCTCTTCTCATGACCACTCTCTTTGTCTTAGTTACGGTTTCTATTGCTGTGAAGAGACACCATGACCATGGCAACTCTTACAAGGAAAACATTTGAGCTGGCGACTTATAGTTCAGAGGTTCAGTCCACTATCCTCATGGCGGGGAGCATGGCAGTGTGTGGGCAGTCATGGTGCTGGCTACATCTTGATCAGAAGGCAACAGGAAGTGGACTGTCACACTGGGTGGTATCTTGAGCATATATGAGACCTCAAGCCCACCTTCACAGTGACACATTTCCTCCAACAAGGCCACACCTCCTGATAGTGCCACAACCTCTGAGGGCCATCTTCTTTCAAAGAATTGCACTTTTCTCCTGAAGAATGACTTGACTTCTACTAGCTAGGGTCCCCTGCTGGCCTTTGAAGTCACCCTACATGGCTTGAGGGCCTGTGACCATTTGCGGTCCAGTCATCCCTACAGTTGCTTGATATGGGATGTAGATTTGGACCCAGAGCTGCTGAACAGGGACAGATCACAAGTTTCCAGGTTCAGGAGTCTCCCATCTCTTTGGCTCCCCTCACCACAGGGGAGCCCTCACTCTTCCCTGCCTGTTACCCTATTACTCAAGTGCTTGATACTCCATATGAGCAATGCTCCAGAATCTATTTGTGCCTCTCTGGCCCAAGGACAAAAGGCAAGTTGGTCTCTCTTTTATTAAAGGAATATGCTGCTACCCACCAGCACTCCACTGTCAAGGTCGACTCAAAGGGAAACACGGCTCCTCTCATCTGTCTGCAGCTCTCGGAACATGGCTGCCAACTCCTAGGAGTGCAGAAGCTCAAACCATCACCTTCACAACCCAACTGGTCACTTAGTCTTGGTCAAATGGCTGTGTGAGAGGAAGATGATTCTGATTCCAGTGGGTAGACTAGGCAAGAACAGAAAATCTGGCAGGTAGCTGGTCTCCAGACATAATTAAAGTGCTAAAAACTTCAGGGGTCAAGGCACGGTGATGCACACCTTTAATTCCAACACTCAGAAGGTAGAAGCAGGTGGACTCCTATGAGTTCAAGACCAGTCTGGTCAACATAGTGCATCTCAGGCCAGCCAGGGCTACACAAGACCCTGTCTCAACAACAAAATGACCAAACAAAAACAACCTCCTCAAAACAAAACAACCCCCCCCAACAAAACCAAAATGAACAACATAAAAATAAAACTCCAGGGGGAGATGATGGGGGTCAGGAGGAAAGCATCCACTAGTAACCAGAGACAAAACTGATTGGGAGGGGAGCTTAACTTCAATTCCCATCTTTCAAGTCAAGTCCGTAAAGCAACAGAACCTGTTAGTCAAGTGTTTCTACTGTAGACGTCAATTACAAAAGCCAAGTGGCTGTAACTAATGCTAATGTTACATAAACCTCACCCATTCAGCCTCGGGATTGATCCTGTGGCAGTCATTGGCAGGGGTCACTGGGACACTCTCCCCCCCCCCCACTCACTCCTGAGGCTCTAAAGTGTCACAGCCGCTGTCCTATCAAGGCCCAGACACTTTGAGAACTGTGTTCAGCCGATCCAGGAAGTAGCAGTGAAGTTGCTTAAAAGTCGTCGGGTTCGGAATAAAACTTGAAGTTAGACAAAGAAAGATTTACTTACTATAGGATTCAATGAGGACTATGGCAATAAGAAGAATCAGGGTGTCACTGGGGAATGTGTCAAATCAGAGCTTCCATTATTACAGTAAACAGGCTTCTGGAAAAAGCAAGAGTGGGTGGAGGGACCCAGGGGAGAATTTTTATACATGCTTATCAAAGATGCTTATTACATATCTAAGAGGAGAGTTTGGGTTAGGGAAGAACTCTTAAGTTGAAAAATAAATTTGAACCATAATAATAGAGGTGGCATTAAAAGCCAGGACACTGAATTAGTTCAAGGGACTGGCTGTAGATGAAAAGAAAGAACAGGGACTTGAACTTTAGAAAACTTCCTCTTTGCTAGGTGTGGCATACGACTACAATCTAGCACTCAGGAAGGAAGGCAGAGGTAGAAGGATCTTTAGTTCCAGCAAAACCTTGTCAAAACAAGCAATCAACCACTACCTCCACATAAAAAAAGAACAAAACCAACAACAACAAAACCTCCTGACTTCATCTGGGCTCCCAGAGACACTGGCCAACGTCTACAGAGTGAGAAGCCAAAGAACTAACGAAAGGAGATAAAGGAGAAAATGGTTTCTCAGAAGCCTGAAGTACGTTCAGAACAAACATTGAGCACTTCTCTGCATCAGATACCAATGGCGGGTAGGGTGGGAATAGGAACGACAAGCAATTACTTAGACCCGGCAATGTTGAGATCACTACTGGCTGTTGGGACAAAGCTTGAGGGCACAGGTTCAAGATGCAGCATTATCCTTGAATAAGCGAGAGAGTTGAGCTCGAATGGCCAGGTCAGCCTTTGCTAGGGGTAGACAGTTCATTATATTAGTAGGGTGTCGATGACACCAGGGAGGACAGCTACCCATTGGGAGTCTCATCAACTACATAAATGTAAAACTGGAAGCAAAGCTGATGTGATGGGGGAGGAGATTTAAAGGTTAAAAGAGGGTAGGCGATAACCCTTTCTTTCCCATGCCTTTGAAAGGCACGAGAATCCAAGACACATCACCTTCCGTCACAAGTTGTGGGAAAAATGGTTCCCACACTTCAACGTTAGCTTTGAACTTTGTAGCAGGGCAGCCACTCCCAGTCCGTGTCTTACATTCTGCTGTAATACAGTCGGTCAGTCAATGTGAGAAGACTGTTCTAAAGAGACCATAGCTAAAAAAAGCGAACTCAAATTCATTGACAATCCTCCTCACTCTCCTGGAGGTTGTTACAAGCTGGGCTGTGGAGCTCTGAAAAGGGAAAGGAACCTTGGAGAAAGTTTCCGAGCTGAAGGGAAGCCAGAGAAGCGGCACTGATTGAGTTGTTTAGAAATCACATTTCCAGACAGAAAAAGGAGATGTCTTCGTAATCACCTCTCCCAGGAGTCCATACATTTCCTTGACAAGGAATAGCTAGAAAAGTGGGTGTCATGGCACACGACTACACACCAATACTCTGGAGACTGAGGCAGGAGAATCACGAATTCAAGGCATGCCTGGTGTACGGAGTGAGTCCAGAGTCAGCCTGGCTAATACTGAGATCCTGCCTCAAAACAAAAACCTCGGCGACCCGATCAAAGCCCCACTTCCCCGAGCTCAGCCTCTCGGGTGTTTGTCTTTTAAGCACTCCGGCCGGGGTACCAACGAAAGGCGGAAGCAGAGGACGAGGGCAACCAGGACTTGCCGTACCTGCTCGATGTTGCCCAGGAAGAGCTCCTTGGCGAAGGAGCAGCTCCGCAGACTGGTGTGCAGCGGGCGGTGCGTCGCCGTGAAGACCCTTGGCACCCGGGAAGCTCGCACTGCTGTCGCCGCCACGGCCACAGCCGCTGCCCGACGAGAGAAGAGCCAGCAGCCAGACATGCTTCTCTTCACACCAAGCTTCAGACCACCGGAAGTCTCGCCGCGCTTCCTGATGACGCAATTGCCCCCGGCCGAAAAGCCCTCCGCCAACGGAAGCTAGCCCCTGCCGTCTGAGGACGCGCGGACTGCTGCGCCTTCTGAAGATGACCTGAGGCTCTGTGGAGGAAGCATTTACCAAGGTTGTGGACAGTTTGGTCCGGAATGTGTTTACGAGCTGTCTTCTACGTCAAGCACTGCTGTATGTAATTTCTAAGTATGTAATTAAAAAATTGTAATTTCTTTTAATCATCCAAGCAGGCTAGGCATTTTTTTCCTTGTTATTTTCCCAAGAAGAAAACGAAAATACTCAGAAGTCAAGTTGCTAAAGTACCATCTGGGCTCCCCAAAACATGGGAGCCTGTGTGTTCATTCTCATCACGTCCCTTAAGTAGAAGAATTGATTTAGGCAAATAGACTTAGAAACACAGCCTTTCTTTGTTCTCGTCTCACTTAATATAGGACTTAGGATATTACCAAATGAGTATAATAAAACGACAAGCGCCCCATTTTACTAGCCCACCTCTACCAAATCCTTTTAACTGTGTTAGTGGAGTGATCCTGTTTTGTAGGAGAGGTTACATGAAGCACTAAAGGCATACAGTTTCTTCCTTTCCTAAGTCTACCACGCCCTGGGTTGCGCACCAGCTAACCTGGCCCCTACTGGCCACAGTCGTCAGACACTTGTTCTCTGGACCACTCCTTGAACAAGTCACTTCCTTTGTGTCAGTGGCCTCCCCTATGAAACTATAAACACCACAAAGGTCATGTGTCCGAAGAAGTAAGATGGGGCAGGTTTGGGTCCTTCTCTTATATCAGGGTTTATTCCTACATCTACATCTATGTTGTCTTTGTTTCTGGGGTGGTCATCTCCAGTGAACCAACGTGACCTCCACTGTTGTAAGGTAACTCCTTCAGAAAACATTTGGACTCTTAAAGCCAATAGAAAGTCTTTATTTGCCAGCTGAGGGCTACACAGGGAACTTGCTCAAATTATATGACCCAGAGCCTCATCATTCCTTGCCTTCTATGCACATCCTGTTTGACACTTTTTAGTCATCAAGAATCAAAACTACAGAAGCAAAAAATAAGGTTGGTACATTTAGGGACTTTCCCAGGTCCTGTAACTATGCACTAAGTTTTTCATGGATTTGGTCTTTGTTCCCATTTTGGCAGGTGTTGGAGCCTATGTTGCTGAGTTCAAAGGTCAGAATGCTGCCTTTAACATGGCATCAGTTGTGTTAAGGTCTTGGGGGCTACTAAGGTTTGGGGCCATGTTACATCACCAGGCCATACCTTGTTCATATGAACCAATAACTACTTGCCCTGTGTGCTGGCTAGTCTCATGTCACTTTGACACACACACTGGGAGGAAACCTGAAAGGCACCTTAGGTGAGAAAATGCCTTCATAGGTGTAATATTGAGTTGGAAGTGTCACTACCAGCCTGCCAAACACTGACCCCACAGGGTATTTAAGCTTGCACTGAAAAGAGAAACGTGGTTTGGGGTTTGCACATGTGCTCCCTGTCTTTCCCTCACCATGTGCTCCCGGCCACCTGGAAGTCCGCCGTCTATTAAACTCGGGCATTTAATTTGACTTAATCTGGTTTGAATGGAGTTCTTTGCAACAGAAATACAGAAGGACCTCCTACACCATTTCCCCTTTTTCTGTTTAAACAAAAAAGAAAGGCTTTCACTTTAACCTAGTAAAATTACATATAACAAAACAGTTATCAAGCAAGAACTACAGTTACCATATTTAGATCTATTTTATCTTTTATTATAACAATGGAAAACTATAACTATAACTATCTATCTAGGCCAAGGCAGTTTTCTTTATTTAACCAATGAAAGCAACACAAATAGAGAACCTCCTACACCAGACAGGCATATGAGTGAATGGGTCCCCCAATAACTGAGAATGGAAGATCTGACCCCAACCCTCATCTGCCATATCATATGGTGGTATGGGCAGGGGAGAAACAGCCCCCCAACCCCGCTGCCCTTGGTGGGTGGGAGAGCTGGCCCTGAGGTCATAAGAACAGGAGCGCTGACCCTGCCCCTCACCAGCTGCAGCACTCTGGAGATTGGTCCCTGCATCTTGCCTGGGCAACACAGTAGAACTGGCGCTGATGGTGTAGATGTGGGAGAGCCGACCCGAAGACATGAGAGCAGGAGAACTGGCCCTGCCCTTTGCTCATTGCTGCAAGGGGTGAGCCAGCAGGGCAGTGCTGGAGAGCTCACCCTGGTGGTGAGGACAAGGAAGAGCTGGCAGGTTGACCAACCCTGCCACTACCAGGGCCCAGAACCAGGGTTATGAGCTGGCCCACCCCAACATCCACTCCATCTGATCTGCTGGAGCATGTTAAGGGGCCAGTTGTGCAGACCCAAAGCCGCAGGATCTCTATTACACAGGGCAACAGCAGGAGAGCCAAGAGGAGTCTCAGTGAGGGCCCAGCATCGATGGTGTAGCAGAAATCAGAGGCCATGAACCAGACCAATGACTGCAGTGAACACTTGCAAGTAAAGATGTATGAACAAAAGGGTTACTGTGTGACTCACTGTTTCACACTACAGCTTCCATGATGAGATTTTTCCTTTCCTTTTCCTGTTTTTCTCTTAAATTTTTTTATTGGGAGAGTTGCAAGTGCAGAGGGGGGATATGAAGGGATGCAGAGATAAATGGGATCAAGACGCATGATGTGAAAGACACAAAGAATAAATAAAAAGAAAGTTAAAAAAAAGACACAGACTAACAGAATAGGTGCAAACCCCCTATCTATCTTTTTGCCACACCCAAGAAACATACCTCAACATCAAGGATAAACATTACCTCCAAGTAAAGAATTGCAAAAAGATATTCCAAGAAAATGGGCCTAAGAAGCAAACTAGTGTAACCATTTTAATATCTAACAAAATAGATTTCAAAGCAAAACTAATCAGAAGAGATAGGGAAAGATACCATATAACTCATCAAAGGAAAACTTCACCAAGGTAGCATTTCAAGTCTTAACATCTATGTCCCAAACACCAGGACTCCTACATTTGTAAAAGAAATCCTTCAAAACCCATCGAGACAGCTGGCCTGAGCTAGTGGGAGCCCATGAACCCTGAATTGACAGCTGGGGAGCCTGCATGGGACTGAACTAGGCCCTCTGCGTGTTGGGGACAGCTGTGTGGCTTGGTCTGTTTGTAGGGTCCCTGGCCTTGGGACCAGGATCTATCCCTGGCTTTTAGGAGTCCATTCTCTGTGGTGGGATGCCTTGCTCAACCTTGATGCAGTAGGGAGGAGCTTAGTCCTGCCAGGCTTTGTTGACTCCACATGGGAGGTCTTACCCCTTCTGAGGAGTGGATGGCAGTGGAGGAGGTGGAGGTGGGGGTGAGCAAGAGGAGGGAAGAGAGGGGGAACTGTGCTTGGTATATAAAAGGAATAAAATTCTAAAATATAAAAGAAATACTCCAGGGGCTGAAGAGGTTAAGAGCTTTGCCTGCTCTTCCAAAGGTCCTGAGTTCAATTCCCAGCAACCACATAGTGGCTCACAACCATCTGTAATGGGGTCTGGTGCCCTCTTCTGGCCTGCAGGCATACATGCAGACAGAATGTGGTATATGTAATAAATAAATAAATAATTTTTTTTTAAAAAGAAATACTTTAATAGCTTAAATCACATATTGACCCTCACAGGCTGATAGTGGGAGACTTCAATACCCCACTCTCATCAGTAGACAGGCCATCCAGATAAAAAGTAAGCAAATAAATTCTGGAGCTAACAGATATAAACCAAATGGACCTAGCAGGTATTTACAGAACATTTCGTTCAAACACAAAAGATATACCTTCTTCTCTACACCTCATGGAACTTTCTCCAAAATGGACCACATACTTGGACACAAAGGGAGTCTCAAAAGATACAGAAACTCGAAATAATACCCTGCATCCTCTCAGGGCAGCGTTGATTAGAGCGGATAGCAACAACAACAGAAAGCTTAAAACTCATGGGAACAGAACGACTCCAGTGAACGAAAAATAGGTCAAGACATAACTTAAAGACTTTCTACATTTAAACAAAAATGAGTGTGGAACACACCCAAACACACGGGGCACTATACAGCTGTTCTAAGAGGCAAGTTCATAGCACTAACCGACTAGATTAAAAACAAAACAGAAAAATAGACAGATCTCATACTACCAACTGAACAACACACCTGAATCTCTAGAATAAAAGAAAAAGAAAAAAAGGAAGGAAGGAAAGAGGGAACAATCACATCCCAAAAGACTAGACAGTAAGAAATAATCAAACACAGGGCCAAAATCAATAAAATAGAAAAAAATACAAAAATCAGTGAAACAGAGTTCATTCTTTGAGAAAATCAGTAAGATTGTCAAAACCTTATTCACATCAGCTAAAAGACAGAGAGAAAATATCCAGGTTAACAAAATTAGAAATGAAAAGGGGGACATAACAACAGACACTGAGGAAATCCAGAAAATCAAAATCATAAGATATACTTTAAAGGCCCATATGCCACCAAATTAGAAAATCTAAAATAAATGCATAGTTTTCTGGATAGGTGCCACTTGCCAAACTTAAATTAAGGTTAGATAAGCAACTTGAACATACCTGAAACCCTTAGTGAAATAGAAACAGTCATTAAAAGTCTCCCAACTAAAAAAATGCACAGAACAGATGGTTTTTAGAACAGACTTCTACCAGACTTTCAAAAAAGAGTTAATGCCACTACTCCTCAAATAATACTACAAAATAGAAACAGAATGGACACTGCCCAGTTTGTTTTATGAGGCCACGGTTACCCTGATACCTAAACCATGTAAAGACCCAACAAAGAAATAGGATTACAGACCAATTTCATTCATGATGCAAAATCACTCAATAAAATACCTGCAAACCAAATCGAAGAACACATAAAAAAAGATCATCCACCACAATCAAGTAGGCTTCATCCCAGAGATGTGGAAATGGTTTGACATATGAAAACCAGAAAATGTAATCTACCATATAAATAAACTGAAAGAAAATAAAACCCACACATGATCATCTCATTAGAAGAAGAAAAGGCCTTAAACAAAATCCAACACTCCTTGCCAAAAGGCTTGCAGAGATGAGGGCTACAAGAAACATACCTCAACATAATAAAAGCAGTTTACAGCAAGCCTGTAGCCATCATCAACTTAAATGGAGAGAAACTCAAAGCAATTTCACTAAAATCAGGATCAAAACAGGCTGTCCACTCCTTATCGATTGGACAAAGCAGCAGCCTACAGCATGGAAAATGATTTTTACCAACACCACATCCAATAGAGTTTTAATATCCAAAATATATAAAGAACTCAAGAAACTAGATATCAACAAACCAAATAATCCAGTTAAAAATGGGGTACAGATCTAAACAGAATTTTCAACGGAGTGATCTCAAGCAGCTGCAAAACACTTAAAAAGAAAATTTCAACATCCTTAGCCATCAGGGAAAGGCAATCAAAACCACTTTGAGGTTCCATCTTACACCTGTCAGAATGGCTAAGATCTTGACCAAGGGAAACACTCTTCCATTGCTGGTGGGGTACAGACTTGTACAGTCACTTTGGAAATTAATATGACAGTTCCTCAGGAAACTGGGAATCAATCTACCTCAAGACTCAGCTATACAACCCTTGGGAATATACCCAAAAGACTCTACCACAAGGACACTTGCTCAGTTATGTTCATTGCTGCTCTATTCACAATAGCCAGAAATTGGAAAAAACTTAGATGTCCCTCAACCGAAGACTGGATAAAGAAAATGTGGTCCATTTACACAATGGAGTACTGCTCAGCTATTTAAAAAATAGTCATAAAATTTGCTGGCAAATGGATGGAACTAGAAAAGATCATCCTGAATGAGGTAAGCCAGACCCAGAAAGATATATAAGATAGGTATTTGCTTGTATGTGAATATTAATAATTAAATAAATGATAGCTAAGTAATAATCCATAAATAAGTGAGATTAGGTATAGAGGAAGGGACTAGGGGAAACACAATGGCTCTTCCTGGGAGGGGAAAATAGAATAGATTTTTATGTGGACTGGAGGTTGTGGGGACTGGATTGACAAGATATGGTGGGGATGGGTAGGGAATAAGGGGAGAGACAACTAGAAATGAGGGGCATTTGAGGGCTGGTATGGAAACCTAGTGTGATGGTTTGAATGAAAACAACTCCGTTTGAATTATAGGAAGTGGCACTAATTGAAAGGATTAAGACTTGTGGCCTTGTTGGAGTTGGTGTGTCCTTGCCTGAGGAACTATGTCACTGGGGATAGGCTTTGAAGTTTCAGAAGCCCAAGCCAGGATCAGAAACGTTTGATCTTTCTACTACCTGTGAATCCAGATGTAGAACTCTCAGCTCCTTCTACACCATGTCTGCTTGCTTACTGCCTTTCTTCCTGCCATGCTAATAATAGACTGAACCTCTCAAACTGTAAGCAAGCCCCAATTAAATGCTTTCAATTATAAGACTTGTCATGGTCATGATGTCTCTTCACAGCAATAGAACATTGACTAAGACACCTAGCATAGTGAAACTTAGTAAAATATAGGAAGGTGATCCTAATGACAGCTCCAAGTAATGGGGAGACAAAGTGCTAACTGGCTGTCTCTTGTCACCAAACAAAACATCCAGTACTGGGACTGGGTTACATGCTGTTGAATTGTTGGACAAAGAAGTCCCATGGAAATCCCCAAACAACCCAGGCTGTTTCCAAGACAACAGGTTGCTCTCCACAAATTGACGGCAAGCCCGAAGACAGCACCCACACAACACGAAGACTTCAAGCTGATACCTACATAGAACCTTCACCCCTGTGTTCTAGTGTCTTTTATACAGGAAGTTATCCTATAGAATACCAAAAGAGAAATGTATATACCAAATGTAGCCACAAAACCTTTGATCTACAATGGTGTCCTGCCTGCAAAATATTCTAGGGCAATGGTGGCACAAACGTGTGGAAACAACCAACCAATGTCTGATTTGACTTAAGGCCCACTCCATGAGATAGAACCCATACCCAACACTGTGTGGTTGACTAAGAATCAGAGACTAGATAGCCCAGAGACTTAAGGTAAAATCAAATACTATTGGTCTTTTTTTTCTAAAGTAGTAATAAAATCACAAATGATATCCTGTTATACTCATAGATCAGTGGCTTTTTCAGTCATCATCAGAGAAGCTTCCTCAAGTAGCAGATGGAAACAAACACAGAGACCCACAACCCGACATTATGCAGAGAGAGAATCCATGGAACATTCAGTTCTAAATGGGATGTCGCCATAAAACCTCTCCCCTTGGAAATCAGGAAAGGAGATAGAAACTTTTATCATTACTGTCTTAGTTAGGGCTTTTATTGCTGTGAAGAGACACCAACATTTAATTATGGTGGCTCTCTTACAGTTCAGAGGTCAGTCCATTATCACCATGACTGGGAGCATGGTGGCATGCAGGCAGACACAGTGCTGGAGCTGAGTCCTACATCTTGCAGGTAACAGGACATTGACTGAGACACTGGAAGGCATGCTGAGCATAGGAAACCTCAAAGCCCACCCCGACAGTGACACACTTCCTTCAACAAGGCCACACCCACTCCAACAAGCCACACCTCCTGTTAGTGCCACTCCTAAGAGATTATAGGAATCAATTACATTCAAACTACTACAATTACCAATATTCTTAAAAAAAAAAAACACAATCCAAGTGATTGCACTCCCAAAGGATGAGTCTTCTAAAATAAGCATGGCCATGACTTTCCTTGCTCTCATCTTTTCTGCAATCACTGATTGACACTTTAATGTTACTCGTGCTTAAACCTCGCATTTTAGTCTTGCAAGATTTATGTCTTCTTGGAGATCTAATGATTTTAAGCTCCCTTTGACAGGAATTCTAGATAACTCTTATTACTGGAAATGTGAAATTTCCTCTTCAATCAAAGGATGAGATAATTTGTAGTTTTCTTAAGTAGAGAATCTGCCCACTGTCAGCTGAGAAATAGTATTAGAAGGTTAATTGATCAGCACTGCCTTAGTCTGACTTTCTATTGTTAATGAAAACTGGTAAAAGGTAACTCAGGAAGGAAAGTGTTTGTCTAATGTATGCTAATCATTGTCCTTCACTGAACGAAGCCAAGGCAGAACGTAAGCAGGACAACCATCATTAATCAAGGAAGATTGCCCAAAGATTTGCCCACAGGACAATTTTCTCTGTTGAAGTTTCCTCTTTCCAAGTGATCTGGGCTTGTGTCAAGTTGACAAATGAGCAAGCATAATTGACTCCTTGTCAACTTGACACAAGCATATGATTATCAAACCTTAACATCTCTTTTATTTCTGAGATCTCATATCTCATGTTAGTATCACAATACATCAGTTAACCTATTAGAGATAACTACAGCGAAGTCTCTCTGTCTCTGTGTGTGTGTGTGTGTGTGTGTGTGAGAGAGAGAGAGAGAGAGAGAGAGAGAGAGAGAGAGAGAGAGAGAGATCTGAACTGTCCCTATTGCCTGTGCCTGTTCTGTGTCTTGGTATATATTTCAATCTGTGCTTGTCTCAAAAAAAAAGTGCTTTGCTCTGCATTTCTTGAACATAAAATAGCATGGGCAGGGGATGAAAGATTCTTTATAGAAATCTCCAACAGAGGTTTTGTTTTTATTTGTTTTTAGAAGGGTTCTCACTTTGCAGCCCCAGTTGGCATAGAACTCACTTTGTAGACTAGACTATGTCTCTGACACAGCAACCCACCTGCTTTCCTCTGTTGCTGGAATCTCTCTGTAAGCAGCATTGTGATACTGCTGAGAAAGGAAGAGAAATGTCGCAAGTGGACTGAAGCCAGGATATTTGCATTTCCATCTTACCCTCCAAAGCCACAAGGTGGGGCCAGCAAGCAGGGAAGTGGGGATTTTTCCAGACAGAAGCGTAGCTGTCAGTTAGCCTTTTATTTTAAAGGCATAAATTATAGTTGACAAGTTGAAGTTTTTGTGGTCAGGCTCCTAAAGGCAATGACTGCCTCGGGGCTGGGGCTTTCCAATTTCCTTGGCTCCTGTCCAGAATAAGAGTTAGAGGCTTAGGGTAGGTTAGGGTTAGGGTACGTTAGAGTTGGGGTTAGGGTTAGGGTAAGTTAGGGTTTTGTTAGGGTTAGGGCAGGTTAGGGTTAGGGTTTGAATTAGGTATGAGTTAATGAAGTTTTAGTATTATGATTAGGAGCCCAGTGCTGAACCTAGGGTTTAGGATCCTGTTTAAGGTCTCTACTAATAAAAACATCAGTTCTTGTGTGTATAATGGCTTTCATGGGTACCTTAATAGTGGAAAGTGTAATATAAAGAGACATTGACTGAGTCCATTAAACATCTATGGAATATGATGGTTATATGTTAATGTCTAAGCTGTTTGCAAACATCCTACACATATCCCACATTTTACCAATCACGACACATTACACACACACACACACACACACGCACGCACGCACGCACGCACGCACGTACACACACACGCACACACCACATTTTACCCATCAGGACACATTACACACACACGTGCACACACACACAGCACACACATCTGTTCAGAGATTTTTATCCTGCAGATGACTTGTTCTTATAAGTTATAATTCTCTTTGCTTGATGATTATTTCTGCATATCTATCTATCCTCTTTAGGCATCCAAACATCCAGGGCCTTTATTTGTTTTGAAGATGAGTATTTTCCTGCAAAGACAAGAACAGATCCCTGCCCCTTCCCTTATGAAGTTTCCTTATCACCTGTATGGCTGTCACCTCTGTGGATAAAGCTGTCATTTCTCTTTCTCAAGAGGTTTCTCCTTTTCAAACTTAATCTTTATTAATTTTGATGGTATCTATAGCTTTTCTTCACCTTTGGAAACAAGAGCAAAATCCCTTTTCCAATGTAGCACGTCTCCTGGTTTCCGTTGTGAGGTCAACACATCCTTGAAATACACTAGCTGATTTAACTGAGAAGTTTTTTCTATTATTCAATGTCTCTCTGCTGCTGTTGTTCCTTTCTCATTAGCATTATCAAATTCAAGGTTAATAAAGCCTATATTATTTATTTCTGGGGCTATTTTCCAACCCTTTCTGTTTATTTAACATACCCTTTATAGTTGAATATGATCTTTCTATATCTGTGGACCTGTAGAATTGTTTGGTATACTTCTAATATGCTTTATATTATAATAAGTAAAACCTGTTTCATTTTCTTAGATACATATGCTGAACCATTATCTGTCTTTATTTGTATAGGTATACCCATAATGGCCATAGCTTCTAATAAATGTATGATTACTGAATGAGCCTTTTCTGAGCTCAAAGTAGTTACCCATTGAAAACCTGAATAAGAATCAATGGTGTGGTGTACATATTTTAATTTTCCAAAATCTGCAAAGTTGAATACATCCATCTGCCATATTTCATTCCTTTGAGTACCCTTTGGGTTACTCTCTGCAGGTAGCAGTGTTTGGTTATAGAAAGAGCAAGTAGGACATCTCTTTATAATCTCCTCAGCTTATTGCTATGTAATATGAAACTCTTTCTTTAAACCTTTGCTATTCACATGATGTCTTTTATGAAATTCTGAGGACTTCAGCATATTTCCAATCAATAATCAACCGATTTCTGCATTACCTTGTGCTAGAAGAACTAGCAGACCCATATGGGATCAGATGTGTGCTATGTATATGGAACAAATCCTATTTCTGATCATATCTTGAACCTGAATGAATAATGAAGTCAATTCTGTAACATCTGGTATAAATTCAGCAGTTTCAATATGCAAGACATTTCTTTATGCATATTGTGAATCAGTAACTATATTGAGAGGTTCTTTAAAATCCCTTAGAACCATGAGAATAGCATATAGTCCTGTCTTTTGGACAGAATTATAAGAGCTTTGTTCCACCTGACTCAAATCTTCTGATTTGTAACCTGCCTTTCCTAATTTATTTACACCAGTAGAGTATGGCTCCAGTAATTGGTATCATATACATGTACAGTTTGGGGAAGAATTCCAGTAGTTATCTTTATAAGGTTAATTCTATCACTTTTGGGATAATTGCTATTAATCTTTCCTAAAAAATTAGCACAAGCTCTTTGCCAGGGTTCATTGTTTTCCCATAAATTTTAAATTTCATCAGTAGTAAAAGACACTATAATCTCTGTTGGGTCTATTTTTGCTAGTTGATTAAGTCTCAATTTTCCTTTTATAATTAATTCAGAGATCTTTTCTATGTAAGTTTTAATTTTTTACTTGGTTTATGTGGTAAAAAGATCCATTCTAAGATAATATCTTCCCTCTGAATTAAAATTCCTGTAGGGGAAATTCTGGAAGGTAATATGACTAGAATGCAATTAAGATTTGGATCTACCTTATCCACATGTGCCTCCTGTAATTTCTCTTCAACAACTGTTAATTCTTTCTCAACTTCAGCTGTTAATTCCCTGGGACTGTTTAAGTCTTTGTCACCATCTTGGGTTTTGCATAAATGAGTTATTAGATCAGGTGTTATCTCAGCTGGAAATGTTGTATACTGGAAAAGTCTCCTAACAATCTTTGAAAGTCATTAGGAGTCTTCATTCAGTCTCTCCTAATTTGTGCCTTTTGTGTTCTAATTTTCTGTAAACCTATTTTATAACCTAGGTAATTGACAGAATCTCTTCTTTGTACTTTTTTTCAGGAGCAATTTGTAATCCTGATTTAGGCAAAACTTTCTTTACTTCTTCAAACATTCTTTTTTTCTTTCTTTTTTTTAGGTTTTTTTTTTTGTTTTTTTTTTTTTTTTTTTTTTTTTTTTTTTTTTTTTTTTTTTTTTTTTTTTTTTTTTTTTTTTTTTTTTTTTTTTTTTTTTTTTTTTTTTTTTTTTTTTTTTTTTTTTTGAGACAGGGTTTCTCTGTGTTGCTTTGAAGATAGTCCTGGAACTAGCTCTTGTAGACCAGGCTGGTCTCGAACTCACAAAGATCCTCCTGCTTCTGCCTCCCGAGTGCTGGGATTAAAGGCATGTGCCACCACCGCCTGGTTTTTACATGTATTCTTATGATTATCTAAATTTCCTTAGTGTCTGTTGTAATGTCTCTCTTTTCATTTTTAATTTCATTAATTTGGATAACTTTTTCTTTTGAAGAAAAGAAGTGAAATATCTGTACAGCGAAACTCTAAGACACTGAAAAGGCAATTGAAGATATCAGAAGATGGAAATGCTCATGGATTGGAAAGATAGTGTTAAAATAGTCATCTCACAAAAAACCATCTACAGATTCAACCAGTTTTTGATTGGATTTAAGACCTGTATTGAACCCATATCTGACACCATGAATGAGGCCAAAATGTGAGAGTAGATGGGCCATAAACCTCTTGCTGTTTTATAGCTAAATGAACTTAACAATAAAATGGCTCAATGACATATTGCTCTATGCAAAGATCAGTGCATCCCTCAACCCTCACAAGGGAAGCATATTACAGAGATGGTAATTAACAAAGAGATGCACAGCTGGTCAGCCCTAAATGGGAAGCCCTTTTCAAACCCTTCCTCTCAAGGCTCAGTGATCTACGTGTGAAAGGAAGTGGAAAGATGTTAGAGACAGAGGCAGTGGACAAGTCCAAGGAATGATGTATATATGAATGCACATGAAACTGTGGTAGCAAGTTCAAGACCTGATGAGCTCAAGCCAGATGAAATCTCAGCACAGAGACAGGAAAGTGGCCACAGAGAGGCTGTGTGCGCTGATAGCTGCTGTTAGAGGGAAAATCAGTTTTCTTCACCCTATGTCATCCACACTCCAGGACAGGCCCCCGGCTCAGGAGCACTCAGCCAACACGAACCAGATTCCGGTGTTTTGTGGGGTTAGTTTTGGGTTTTGGGTTTGTTTTAAGAGAGAAAGAACATGAAATTGGGTACATGGGGTGCTAGGGGGATTTCGAAGGAGTTGGAAGAAGAGAAAGAATGTGATCAAAATGTATTGTATGACATTCTCAATAAATAAAAAGACTTTTCAAAATAAATAAACAAAAAACCTCACTGGTTTCTTGTATTAGTTTTGTGTCCTGATACTTTGCTGGAAGTGCTTAGAGGACTTGAGAATTTTCTCTTGACTGCTGAGGATCTTTGAAGTATAGGATCACATTTTCTGCAAGTAGAGGAAACTTCCTTCCTTTTCTGCTTGTCTCCCTTTAATGCCATTCTCCTGCCCCATTGCTCCTTCTAAAACTTCAATATGGTGTTGAATAAGGGTTGAAAGAATGCATCCCTGACCTTTTCCTGATTTTAGAGAAAATGATTTCAGTATTTTCTCTTCTAACATGTTTGCTGTAGATAGCATTTATTATGTTGAAGTACATTTCTTCTGCTGATACTTTCTTCAAGGCTTATAAAGGAAATGTTGATATCAATTTCCTCTTTTATAGCTATTCAGATGATTGTATGATTTTATACTTGAATGTAATTATATATTTCATTTGTTAATTTGTATATTTTGAAATATCCTTTCTCTCTGGAATGAAAGCAGCTTGTTCATGGTGTATGGATTTTTTTAGTGTGTTGTTGACTTTAGTTTTTTTCATATTTTGTTTAATTTTTTTATCTTTGACAATTTCACGTGTATATAGAAATCTATTGTGATATTATTTACTTTCAATGACTCTCTCTTATCCCATTCTCACGGATTCTTCCTTTTTCCTGTCTATTCTGTCTTCTACTTTCAGGTCTTTCATGGGTTTGTATACCTCACCAAGTAGAAATAGAGTTGCTTGCACATAAACTTACCAGTGGCTACATCACTGAAAAACACTGTTGCCCCTTCCCCAGGAACCATTAACTGCCAAGAGCTCCTCAGAGGGGGATGGGGCCTCATGATAAAACATTGAAGGACCTAATTTTGTGAGCTGAAAGCACCCACATCAATCACTAATTATGAAAATGCCCCACAGGCTTAATTACAGACCTATCTTATAAAGGCATTTTCTCAATTGTGGGTCCCCTTCTCAAATAATTCTAACCCATGTCATGTTGAAAACAAAACCTTTGGATTTCATTAGTATCTATTATGTATCTATTAATAGTATATCTAATTTTATTAATGGAGCTTTTCCTTTTTTGGTTGGCTTGATAGAGCATTTCTCAATCTTGTTTATATTCTCTAAGAACCAAATCTACGTTTCACTGATCCTTTGATATTGTTCTTTTCATTTCCATTTCATTAGTTTTCCCTTATTCATTACTTTCTTTCTAGTAGTTCCAGGTTTTCCTTATGTTTATTTTGTTTGTCTTCTTGTTGTTGCTTTTGAAATAGCCTCTCATGTGGTTCCACTTGGCTTCAGAATCACTCTGTAATCGGGAAAGGACAGCCGTGAACACCTGTTTCTCTTGCTTCTGCTTTTTAAGTCTTGTGTGTGTAAGATCTGGAGCTCTGGTTCTCAACCCCTAACACTGCAACCCTTGAATACAGTTACGCATGTTGTGGTGACCCCCAACCATTGCTACTTCGTAACTGTAATGTTACTATTTTTATGAATTGTATCATAAATAAATGTGTTTTCCGCTGGCATTAGGTAACCCTTGTGAAAAAGTCATCATTCAACCCCCGAAGAGGTCACAACCCACAGGTTGAGAACCACTGACCTGGAAGAACATTAAGTCATTATAAAAATTTCTTTGATTTTTTTCCAATATGGGCAATCACAGCCGTGAGCTTTTCACTTAGAACTGACTTTTCTGAAGCAGCTTCTGTTTTCATTTTCATTTAACTCTAGAATTAAAAAAAAAAATTCTTCCCTGCTTTCTTCAAGACCTACTATTTATTCTGAATGTATATTATTCTAGCTTGTGTTTTTAGGTTTCTGTAGTTATTCTTGTTGCTGATTTCTAAATTTATTCCACTTTAATCTGCCAATAAATGGAATTATTTCAATTATTTTGTATTCATTAAAAATCACATTAAGAAATAGCAAAGAATATACCGCCTGGTGCTAAAAAAATGTTTAACAAATTCATACACAAAGCTCAAGTAAATATAAAAACAATAGTCCCATGAAGTGAATATTTGTATTAACAAGAAAATACTGAAGAATTTTTACAAACGTGCTATAGTTAATCCCCTCACAACAAAGGAAGCAGAAAGTACCAAGTACCATAGGACAAATCTTGTCAGGGACTCCCAGAAGCCCCTGCGCCCAGCCATATCCCCGCCCCCATCAATCTCCCCTCCCCCGGCAGCCATCACTGGACGGTTGAACCCTCCTGGCTGGAGGACAAGGCTAAAGGCCGCTGTGCGCTCTTGTGTTTTCGGCAAAGAGGTGAGAAATATGGATTGCTATACAGTTTTGGAAAAACTAAGTGCGCTGAAGTGAATTCAAAGTTGTGATTTTGTAAGTGACCCTAAAATTCAGGTGTTTCCGTTTATCCATTGTTCAGACTCCAGGGAAAGGGGGGATTTTGTTTATGTGTAATCAACAAGTAAAGTCGAGTCAAGCATAGGCCATGAGATCCAAAGCACAAACGGTGTCACTGTCTTGGATGTGACGATGGGCGATTGTGGTGCCTGAGTTTGTGGTGCATGAGTAAACAGCTAAAAACATGCCCATTGAGGAATATATTTGAGGGTGAGGGAGAATGTGAGCTCCCACACACTGCCTATGTTTGTTGCTACTTTATTTTTAAAAATACTTTTAAGATTCGGGGGTGAGGATACTACTCAGTAGGTAAAGTGTTTGCTTGTCAAGCACAAAGACCCAAGTTTTGGTCCCCAGCATCCATATAAAGTGCCAGGCATGGTGATGCTCCTGTCCCCCCAGCACTAGAAGGCTTGGGCAGGAGACTCTTAGACCCAAAGGCTAAGTCTGGTCATGGTGCACTCCAAGTTCAAGAGACAGTGTCTTAAAAAATAAGGTGGGAGGTTCAGAGAGACCAGCAGGTAGAAACCCTTGGCACTGTAGCTACTGAGAACTGTGCTTGGCTCCCAGCACTGGCTCACAACTGCCTGTAACTCCAGTTTCAGTGGGTCCAACACTCCCTTATGATCTCCTAGCCACCAAGCGTGCACGTGGTACACAGTCCTACATTCAGGGATGTAAAATACACATACATGTAAAATTAAAAACTAATTAAGGGACCTGGAGAGATAGATGGTGTGGAGGTTAACAGCACTTGTTGCTCCTTCCAGAAGATTCACGTTGGGTTCTCGGCATTGACCTGGTGGCTCACAAGCAACCTTAACTCCATTTCCAGAGAATCTGACACCTTCACTGGCTCTGCAGGCGCCAGGCACACATGTGTGATGCCCACACTACGTACAGGTGAAACACGCATACACAAACACAAAAAAATATTTTTAAGTAATTAAGATAGGGAATAATATTTGAGACCATCAGGCTGACCTCTGGCCTTCACATGTGCTCATATATGTGTATACACCACATACATGTGCACATGTGCACGTGCACACACACAAATATTTGCAAGATTCAGAAATTATCGATTGTAACAAGAAGTGGAGTGATGATATGAATTCATCTGCCAGTATATGACTGTTGGAGATACTACATCACAACATACTACGAAACATGCTCTGGAGTCAGAATCCATGGTTGAAATTCTCGTGTAGCCACTGATCTGTTGGGTGAGTGATCTGGGCTTGCTTTCTTTTTTTCTTTTCTTTTTTCTTTCTTTTTTTTTTTTTACACTGATTGATGGGAGGACATGTACTTGCCACATGTGGAGGTCAGAGAACAACTTGTGGAATCAGGTCTCCCCATCCATCCTGTGGATCCTCAGGACCTCAGGTTTGGCAGCAAGTGAGTACATTCACCTGCTAAGCCATCTTGCTGGACCAGGACCCCAGGACTTTTTCTTTTTTTTTTTTTCACCACTATACAAACGAGGAGACCCCAGGACTTTTTCTAATTCATTTCTTCATAATGTAACTAATGTGTAACCCACCTCACAATTCTGTGAGGATTGAAATGAATACAGCACATGCTCAGTGCTTGGAATAATACATAGTAATTGCATAGTAGCTCCTGAGAAAGCTACCAATTAAAAGTGTTTCCCCCAATAAGAATTTAAGTAATATTTTCCAAATTGAGTTTGATTCTCATAAAAGCTTATTTTATAAAAATGACAATAACAGCAAACTGCCTGGTTTATGTCTGTTTAATAGTGAAGTTAATGTTGTTTTCCTCTTGCTTAGACTGAAAGTTTGATTTTGCCATATTATTAGTAATACTAGCCTTTGACCCTTAATGTTGCTTTTTCCATTACAGATATATCACCCTTGCATTGTTTTCCAATAGTTTTCAAATATTATCAATGGGGCAAATAAAGGAATAACCCTTATATGAAGTTACTTTTAAATGGTTTATAAACTTTATGAACAAGATAAATGATAAATGTGATTTTATATAAAGTGATACAGGTATAGACGTTCTTCTGTATTTCACAGATTTACCATTTGTCTTAAAGGGATTTTATGGGTTTGTAATCCAAAAGGGCCACACTGAAGGCAACAGTGTAGGCTGCTGTAAAAATAAACAAAGTAATATTTCATTAGAATACATTATAAAATGCAGAATTATGCTTTTTTTCAAATAAAGGGAAGCTTCCAGGGATGTAGAAGGGAAAAAAGAAAAGGGAGAGAGGATAAAAGAGTATAGAGTAAATGAATATTTTATATACATAAATATATGCATGTATGGAAACGTCATAATGAGCCCCTGCAATATTAAAAGATACCTTATGAAAGATAAGGTAAAAAGAATCTATTGTTAGGTGAAGTCATTTAACTTTTAAAATGAGATCAAGAAACATTGTCTCATGGATAGCTATCTTCCTCCCATCAAAAACATCAGTTCTCTTCAGAAATCCCTATGGTTCTAACTATAAAAAATTTGCCTTGGGGGCTGGAGAGATGGCTCAGTGGTTAAGAGCATTACCTGCTCTTCCAAAGGTCCTGAGTTCAATTCCCAGCAACCACATGGTGCTCACAACCATCTGTAATGAGGTCTGGTGCCCTCTTCTGGCCTGCAGACATACACACAGACAGAATATTGTATACATAATAAATAAATAAATAAATATTTTTTTAAAAAAATTTGCCTCTTCTGTGCTGATAGTATGTAGTAAAATTATTAAAGTGCATTTTGAACTGGTATGATTTATTTTAAAGGTCATAAAGAAAACCCACCTGCGATGGAAGATTTTGATGACTTAACTCAGTCATCTGAAACAGCCTCAGAGTACGGCAGGCTTCCCTGCCTTAATTATGAAACTGTATTAAAACTAATCGAACATCTTAGCCTGGAATGCAAAGGTAAGCCCGCCTCATCTAGAGGAGCAGCAGCTGTACCCATTTCCTCACGCTGTGCCCCGAGCACTGTCGCGTCTTAGTGCATGGCAGGGGCACGCTCTATACATTTAAGGAGAATGAGACTCATGTACGGTTAGCCAGAAATTTTATTATTCCTACCGTATTTGCCTCAGTGTGCGTGGTAGGCCTGCGATTTTAAAGCCACTATTTCTCTCTGGAGTGTTTACTATGATTAGGTCACGTTATCTTCATCTCTACCTGGAAAACTTTGGAAGGCTTTGGAATTGTTTCTCCACCAACCTCACCCATCTCTTGAGGCCAAGATCTGCTTCACAACCCTAATCATGTTGTTAGCGATTAAGATACAATCATGTCAACACCTTGCTTAAGATCCAACAATTGCTCTAATTTCATTTATACTTATACTACATGCCTGTGTGTTCATCCTGTGCCTCAGAGGTTTGTTCTCGTAATGGAGCTTTTCTTTTCTATAGATTTAGTAATCTCTCTCTCTGTCTCTCTCTCTCTCTCTCTCTCTCTCACACACACACACACATTATATATATATGTATATATATATGAACTGCACATATGCAAAGTGTATCATTTGAAAAGTTTAGACATGTTGTTAAACATGTTGATGTATGCTAAACACACGTTTAGGCACCATATCAAGATAGCAACAAATCTACCCCTCACAACACTGTTTCCGTGCGTGCTTAAGAGCTCACAAAATCATCTCCATGTTTGTACCATCTTCCATTCCCTTCCTCCAAAAGCATAGATGTTGTCAGTTGTTTTAACTTTCCCCATGGATTGTAATACATATAACACAATTATACATAATTCAAATCAATAGCAATGTTTAAAATTTTCTCCAGGTCCTTATATTTTCATTTGTGTGTCTTCTTTGGGAAACTCATCCCCAGTCTTTTGCTAATTAGAAATCCAGATTGTTAGGCCAGGAGGTGGTGGCGCACGCCTTTAATCCCAGCACTCAGGAGGCAGAGGCAGGTGGATCTCTGTGAGTTCGAGGCCAACCTGGTCTACAAGATCTAGTTCCAGGACAGGTTCCAAAGCTACTGAGAAACCCTGTCTCGAAAAACCAAACAAAAAAAGAAAGAAAGAAAGAAAGAAATGGAGATTGTTTATTTGTCTGATTTTAGTTTGTTGTATCTATTCTCAATATCATCCCTTCATCAGCTGTCCCCACTCCAGTTGTTGGGTTGTCTGTGTACTCTCTATATGGTATCTTTCTTCAGTGCTGTTTTTTCTTTTATACTGGAGAATGAGCTCAGGGCCCCGCACTCTAGACAAGCACTCTAACAGTGAGCCACATCCCTAACCTTAGTAAAGGTATTTTGAAGGGCAAGAGTTTAAATTTTTATAAAATCCAATTTATGTTTTGTTCAGTTATGGATTTTGATTGGGGGTCACAGCTAATAATCTTCATTTAGCCCAGTCATTGTTGAGAGGTTTTAGGTTTATTTTCATACACAGTGTAAGATTTGAGCCAAGTTCATTTCGTGGCTGCGAGTATCCAGTTGTTCCTGATGCACATGTCGGAAAGTCTATCCTTTCTCCCCAGTGCTCTCATTGAGCCCCTCCAAGGTGGCTTGTGCTTGCTTTTAAATATTCAATATGTTCCTGTAGGTTCTGTTGTTCTTTACTGATTTATTTGGCTTTCTTTATACTAGTGTCACACTGTTTTGATTACTATATGTTTGTTATATCTTAAATGGGCTCTGTTCTTGCAGGTTTTCATGGTAATTTTTATAGTCTAGGTGTTTTGCATTTCCATATAGCTTTCTGATTGGTCGGTTTTTATCTGCATTTACTTTTATGTTGTCATAAGGATTAAATATAAGCCTTGAAAATATTCCTTAGAGCCTTAGCCACCCATGCCAATGTGAATTTTAGAATTATCTTGTCAATTAAAAATAATTGACAATTCTAATTAAAAATGAAGATAAAAATAACCTGTGTTGTGGTCCTGCACTGACCATTAGACTGCCAAGCATTAACATGTGAGCAGATCCTCAAACTACTAAGCAATAGATTGCATTTATTTTTATGGATAACATTTTATATTTTCATGTTGCTAGAATTTCCATGTCTTTGTGCAATATATATACATATATATATATAGAGAGAGACCATATATATATCTGTCTATCTATCATCTCTCTTTTATATACATATATATGTACATATGTACTCGTGCATGTGGGTATTTCTATATTTAATCAGGGTGTTTTGTTTTTTTTTTTTTGTTTTTCAAGACCGGGTTTCTCTGTAGCTTTGGTGCCTGTCCTGGAACTAGCTTGTGTAGACCAGGCTGGTCTCAAACTCACAGAGATCCGCCTGCCTCTGCCTCCCGAGTGCTGGGATTAAAGGCATGTGCCACCACCGCCCGGCTCATTTTATCAGTTTTATCTATATTTTAGATATCTTGATAAAATAATATTCACTTTGTAAAAATAGCATTTTATTTTAACTAACACATGGGAACATATCTTTACTTATATTTATAGGGCTTAGTATAGCATTTTAATGCATGTGCATGATGTCTAATTACCAAAAGATAGCTTTTATATATCTATAACCTCAAGCTTTTATCACTTTTTTAAAAATAAACTTTATTTTATGTGTATTGGTGTGAAGGTGTCAGATTCCCTGGAACTGGAATTACAGACAGGTATGAACTGCCATGTGGGTGCTGGGAATTGAACCCGGGTCCTCTGGAAGAGCAGTCAGTGCTCTTAACCACTGAGCCATCTCTCCAGTCGCTTTTGTCACTTTTTAGCTGTCAGAACATTGAAAGTTCTGTCTACTCGCTACTGTGAAATATTTAGTTAATGTTAAGCATAGCTGTCCTATCGTGTTGTGTGGCAGTAAAAATGATTCTTCTCACTCGGCTGCTTCATGCCCTTTCTGTGCCTTATATTTGCTCAGCATGAGAATGCGTGAATGTGGCAACATACTGTCCTTCATATACAAAATGTACTCACCTATTCTGTTCCCATGTTGGTGTCTCCCTGATTCAGATTCTGGTAGCCTATTAAAAATCCAAGACACAGTTCATTCATATAAAAGGTTAATACAACTTAAGAATAGTCACTGCAAAGCACTTCTAGGAAAACTTGGAACTGTGGAAAATGAAGTGAGTGAACTCCATAAGAAGCTATCAGACACCGAACATGAGAAAATAAAGCAGGAACAAGAACTCTGCAATCTAAGGTATGGCATCTCAACATTAAAGATGTCTAAGGGTTAGGGGCTATGGCTTAATGGTAGAATACTATGCCCAGCATGTGTAAGGCCCTAGGTTTTAATCCTCATAACTTCAATGGGGGTGGGAAATCAAATTTTTAGCTGGTTGTGGTAGTGTGTGTAATCCCAGCATTTGGGCAGCAGAGGAAATAAATCTCAAATTCAAGGCCAAAGGCAGTCTGGGGTACATAAGGAAACACTGTTGAAGAAGGCGAAGAGGAGAAGGAAGACAGGAGGGTGGGAAGGAGGAGGAGGGAAGTGAGGAGAAGGGGGAAGGAGGAGGAAGGAAGCGAGGAGGAAGAGGAGAGGCACTCCTAGTCTTGTGATATGAAATTTTGGTATTGACACAAAAAATGAGCAATCACCTCAGAGGGAATAACAGTTTATTCTGGAGACAAATGTAAGTAGCCATGGCCCAAAGTACCAATATGGTCACAATTTTGTGGACTTCTATAGTAAAAGAAAGGAGAAAGTCATAAATTAAGGCATTTTTATTTATTCTTTTCTCATGCAATACATCCTGACTGCAGCCTCCTCTCCCTCCACTCTTCCTAGTCCCCTCCGACCTCCCCCTCTCCCAGATCCACCACTGCTCCTCTGTTTCCCTTTAGAAAAGAACAGGTCCCTCAGGGATGTCATCTGAACATAGAATAACAAGACGCAATCAGACTGGGCACAAACTCTCATATTAAGGCTGGATGAGGCGACTCACTAGGAGGAAAGGAGTTCCAAGGGCAGGCCAAAGGGTCAGAGACATCCCCACGTCAACGGGTGGGGACATTAAGTAGTCAGATATGTAAAGCAGAGAAGTATCTGCTATGGGCCAAGACACTGTCTGCTAACATTCTTAGACTTTGGGTTGAAGTCTAATAGTATCTTTTGAAAAGGATCTCACTGGGTAGTCAGAGATATTCACTCAAACAGAGGACAATACAAGATTGTTAAGAAAGCAAAAGATATCCCATGGTAACTGTGGTCTGCAACCTTTAGCTCTCCACAGTTTCAGAATAAGTCAGCCAGATGTGGCTTTGGGAGGGGAGCTTCAGGTCAGAGTTCATCTTTTGGGCAAGTGGCACATTTTGTGCTAAAAGACATAAATATTACTTTATGTTCCACTGTACTAGAAAGGCTCATTCCCAAAATCTGTTAGAGATGAGACTGAGCTAAGAGAAAAGCAGAGAAAGAGAGAGAGAGAGGGGAGAGAGAGAGCTGGTAAAGTCATTAAGGAAGAAATCCCTAGTTTATAGCACATAATGTAGTATAATCACACATGACTATGGTGATTATTTCTTCTCTTGTTTTATTTTCATGCCCTGTATCTAACATAGCATGTACATATGAGATGTAATAAGACCTGTATCTAACATAGCATGTACATGTGACATGTAATAAGAGTATCATACATGAAGTTAAAACCGAGAACACAGTATGGCTCCATGAGAGAAACAGTAATTTAAACTAACCAAATTTACATTTTATTTAGCTCAATCATGTCTTCCCTGTGTCCTATGGTTATTTTTACTCTATAAAATAATTTATATGATTAGGGTATTTGAAATGATTTTTAATCTTTTAATTTTTGTTTTTCTTTTAGCCAGTTTGATTTTGTAGCTATAATTTCATGAGGAGCGGCTATTTTCACTTTTAGAAAAGATTCATCTTGGATATATAAATTGTTATAATTTGAGCTGTCCAGTTATTTAGTTGAAGTAGAATTCAGTTTGTGGACGTAAGTGGGAAGTTCAATCCCCGGAACTCCCATGGGGGAAGAGAACTGAGCAATGTGGATTTCTCTGGATTCCAAACACATGCTACAGCACATGAGCCCACACATACACAAAAGGAATAACTAAAAAGGTTTGAATTATTTAAAAAGTGCAAAAAGTAATCGTAGAAAGGTTGTTAGGAGGTTCTGAGTTCAGTCAGTTGGGGGTGCTCGGTTGTCATTGCGGTTGACAGAAAGGCTCATCTAGCTTCCTCACGTGCCGGTGGCCATTTCTTTAGAAGCTCACGCATTTGAAGTGAGAAATTAAGACTTCATCTCTTCACGTTCTTTAGCAAAGAGATGGTTAGAATCTCCAGTGGAGCACCCCAAGCTGAACTGAGGGCAAGTTTTGGGTGATGTCTTTTCCGCCCACTTGAAATCATTTTAGTTCATATTCTCTGGTTTTCTACCTCCTAGGGGCTCATTGTGGCAACTCGGTAACCAATTCTGAATTTCTAGTTAACATGTTTATAACAATGTGCACTGTCTCCCTTAGCAGATGGTGCATATACCTATTTTTCACCTTTTTTGATGCACATCTTTATTCTGTATAAAAGTATTTTATTAAATAATTTTGAGCTTATGCCAATCAAGGACATTGGCCTATAGTCTTCTTTTTTGTTGTCTTTACATGGTTTGGGTATTGGATTGATAGTGGCTTCATAGAAGGATTTTGGGAGTGTTCTTCTGCTTCTTCATTTTGAATAGTTTAAGAAGGACTGGTGGTAGATCTTCTTTGAATGCCTGGTTGAATTCTGCTGTGAACACATCTGGTCCTGGACTTTTCTTAGCTGGAAGGCTTTTTATTACTATTTCAATCGCCTCAATTTTTTTGGTCATGTTGGTGTTGTTGACTTCTTTTTTATTTAATTTTGGCTGAATCTAGAGAATCACTCATTTCTTTTAGATTTTCCAACTTCATGGGATAAATATTTTTAAAATGTACCAATATAATACTCTGAATTTCTTTGGTGTCTGTTGTAATATTTCCATGTTCATTTCTGACTGTTAATTTGGGTCTTCTCTTTTTCTTTTTCTTTTTTTTTTGGTTAGTTGAGTCAAGGGTCTGTCAGTTTTGTTTATCTTCTCAAAGAACCAGCTCTTAGATTTGTAGATTCTTTGTATTGTCTTCTGTGTTTTTATTTCATTAATTTCAGCTCTGATTCTTATTCTTTCTTGCCATGAACTGGGTTTGGATTTGATTTGTTTTTATTTTTCCACCTCTTTTTGTTACATCATTAAGCTATTTGTTTGCACTCTTTCTGATTTTTTTTTAATGTGGACACTTAGACCTATACATTTTCCTATATGACTGCTTTTAATGTGTCCCCAAGGTTTTCATGTTCACTCAGTCCCAGAAAGTATTTTTTATTTCTTTCTTGATTTCTTCTTTGGCACATTCATTATTTCATAATGAGTGCTTTAATATCCATGGGTGTGTGTATTTACTAAAGGTGTTTTGTTTTTATTTTGTTTTGCTGTCAACTTTAAGATTATTGCACACTGGTAAGATAGGATATAAGCAGTGCTTTCAAGCTTTAGGAATATGTAAGCGTTTGTTTGTGGTCTGCTTTATCGAAGCTTCCGTGTACACTGGGGGGAATGTGAATTCTTTGGTGTTTGGACAGAATATGCTGTAGATATCTGTTAAGTCCTTCTGATGTGTGAAGGCAATTAATTTTGATGTTTTTCTGGTTTTGTTTTGTCCAGGTAACCTGTATATTGGAGAAAGTGGGATATTGAAATCACCTACTATTAATGAATTGATGTTAATCTGTGTCTTCCAGTTGTTGATATTTTCTGAGATTGGGTACCCCAGAGTCTGGTGCATATCTGCTAATGTCTTCCTGCTTATATGTTCCCTTGATTTGGATAAATTTCCTATACTTTTTACCTCTTCTGATTCATTTCATTTGATGATATTTTGTCAGATATTAGGATAGGGACACCTTCTGGCTTCCTGGCCCTATTTGATTAGAGTACTTTGATCCAGTCTTTCACCCTGTCTTTAAAGGCAATACCTGTCTTTAAAATTAAGGTATGTTTCTTATAGGCAGCATATAGGTGGGTTTTGTTTCTTGATCCATTCAGTCAGTCTGTGTCTTTTGATTGGAGAATTGAGGCCATTGCTATTTCAATGTGTGTTAGTTGTGATCGTGTTGTTGATTTTTTGGTCATGTTTGTATTCTCAGTGGTGTTTTTTGTTTTAGTAGCTACCACTTTGTATTCCTTTCCACAGTCTCTCTCCTATGTTCATTCTCTTCAGCCTGAAATAATGCTTCCTGTATTTTCTTCAGGCTTGGATTGTCGGATATACATTTTTATAGGGAGAAAATGTTGTGGAAAGTTTTGCTTTTCTCTTCAATCATGGTAGATAGTTTTCATAAATATATTAATCTAGGTTTTTGTCATTGGTTTTTAGGACTTGGTGTGCATTGCTCTAGACTCTTTAGGCTTTGAAAGTTTTCATAGAGAAATTGGCTGTATTCTGATGGATTTTCATTAATATCTGACTTGCATTTTTTTCTCTTGTAGCTTTCAATACACTTTCTTTGTTACTTAGCATTTTAACAATGGTATTCTGAGGGGATTTTCTTTCTAGCCTTGTCTATATTGTGTTCTCTGTGCTTCTTATATGGGTGTGTTTTTTCTTAGTTTATGTACATTTTCTTCTATGAGCTTGTTTAATACATGATTTATGCCACTGACTTGGGATTCATCTCCCTCAACTACGCCTATAATTCAAAGGCTTTTTCCTGTGTGTTTCTTTTCTGTGTTTTTAATTTTCTCATGTTTGTTGCTTATTTGGTTTAGATCCTCTATTTTATCTTCCAGACCCAATATTCTGTCTTCCATTTGTTTCATTCTGTTTTCTGAATGTTCTCTAGTTGAGTTTTCAGTGCCATCTTCATTTCAGCTTGAGTTCTCTTCAATGTTTCTGTTTCTTTATTTAATTCTGTTTTCGAGTCCTGGATTGCCCTCATCATTTCCATCAGCCTTTTATGTTTGTGTTTCCTTGGGTACCACTTAAGCTCCTTCTCTCTGATTTCACCGAACAGTTTCTTTGGGTTTTCTTTAAACTGCTTGAATTCTCTGAGGAAGTTTATACCTTTTCTTTTAACTTCTGTGTCCTGGAGTTCATCTAGGTAAGTTTCACGGTCAAACATTTCTATAGCAACAGTGGATTTTGGAGAGAAGATACCAGCTTGATCTTTCCTATTGTTGGCATTCCTTAGGTGAGATCTGGGAATGTAGGCTTCCTTTCTCAGTCTTAAAGTTGTCATGGATGGAGCAGTGCTGGGGCGAGAGAAGATGTTGAAGCAGGGTTGGATCTAGAGATTGGAAATGGCCGTCAGATAGACAGAGGAGACTGGCCTGGTACACAGGACGTACTTCTTGTTCCAAGCTGAGAGTGTGGAGCTAGATAGGTCTGAATGGGAAAGTTGGCCATGACCTGGGAGAGTTGTGTTGTGTTGGGCATGGAGGATACTGGACCAAGCCTGGAGCTCCTCTGCAGTGAAGGCAGTGAAGGCCTGACTAGGCTGGTGCACTCACTGTGGGAGCAAGGCTGAACCTCGTAGATGGTAGAAAGGGTGTGGATGGAGAGGTCAGTGGTACTCACCAGGACAGACCCTGGAGCAGGACATGGGTAGTCTGCACATGGCATGGGGTTGTGAAGGGTGCATGAATGATGGTAGAGTGAGTCTTGGTAGAAGCCTAGACTGCAGTACAGGAGGAGGTTGTGGGACTAGGTGTGAGGAGGTCATGGGATCGGGGACCCTGTGGAAGCCTAAAGGTCCCTACTACAAGTCATGGGCCTTCAGACTTGGCTAGGGCACTGGCTGTAGGGCCCAGGCTATATCTGGCATGATGTGGATATTAGGGGGTACTCACCAGGCTAGACCCTGGAGGAGGATGTGGAAGTCTAGGTATGGAGTGGGGTGGTATAGGCAACACAAAGGGTTCTGGGAGTGGATCTCAGTAGCTTTTTTTTTCCTTTGATAAATCCTGATGGTTTGATTCTTCAGTATTTAAATAAATGTTGTTACTTTCTATGTACTTGTATTAGTCACTTTTTGTTGCTGTGACAACATAGAGCATCCCATAAGGAATTCTTACTATTATAGAACATGGCTACTTTCTTTGGTAGGCATCCTTTCAAAATAAATCCTTTAGAGCAGTAATCTCCATTGGGAATGGTTTACTCTTTAAGCACTTCTTAAGGACACAGGATCTTTACTCCTGGGCTGCTTTGTTGCACTCCTTTTCTTTGTCACAGTAAAGGGGGCAGCCTGACCCAGGAGGGAGCTTAGGAGGACAGATTGAGACACGTGTCTGAGTGAGAAAGCCAGTTCATCTCCAGAGCCAGTTTCTTGGTGAGGCAGTTTATCAATATAATGTGTTTGTGAATGTGTGTGTGTGCATGTATGTGCATGTGTGTATGCATGTGTTCATGTATATGCATGCGTGAGTGCATGCATGTGTGCACATGTGTGTGTGCATTTATGCATGCATTTGTGGGTGCATGTGTGTGTGTGTGGCATTTGCTTCTGTGTAGAACTAAAGTCAATGGTTTACATTGAATAGAAAATTTGCTGTGGAGTTCAGTAAAAAGTGGCTGGGCCCAAAGCACTTCCTCCTTATGACCTACATAAAATTGTTCAAACAAGTCATGAGTTCTGTGTTGTGCATTGCAAAGAGGCTGACAAGGGACAGAAAGCATCTCATCTCTCCCCTTTTGGTGTGCTATAAGAGAAAGAACCCTTGACTTAGGCTCCTCTCTGATTTCTTTAAATTTTGTAAGGTGGCAACTGTGTGCCACTCTGTACTTATGATCAGTATGTCACCTTGATCAAGGTGACAGCACTGTCTGCACTTGTTGGTGTCTAACTTGATACTGTCCCTGACTCATCTTGAGGTGGCCAACTACTTGAAAACCTATACCCAGTTTGTGTGTGTTTGAAAATGGAGGCGTGATGTCAGAAGGGGCAACAGTAAGTAAGAGTGCTTCAGAAGAGGGTTCAAAAATACTCTAGAACATAGACACTTTAGGATAAAATTAAATAAATGATCAGCCCAGCAAAACAAACATTTTCTAACAAAATGCATTCCTAACATAAGCATTTTTAAACTGCAGATTTGCTTTAAAACAAGAAGAGGAGAAGAGAAAAAATGCTGACTGGGTTTATGCAAAAATGAAGGCGCAGCTAAGAGAAAAAGAAGAGCAGTATAATAAAGAAGTTAAAATGAAACAAAAACTTGAAATATGTGTTAGGGAATTGGATGTGGAATTGAAGACTGCAAGAAATAGTCTTAATAAAGTAGGTTAATCATATGTATAAAATAAAATTTTATTTTTATCAACATTGCTTATCCCTTTGAATATATTGAATATAAACATACACAATCACATGTTACTTACATATGTGACATGATCTGAGAAATACATATTGATCTGCAGTCATCAAAAGTGTGCATTCACGCAAGTGTAACCCACCAGGCAATGCAGTCTCAGCCTTATGGCATCTTTGAGTGGAATGGGGACTTTCTTGGCTCTCTTTTTATGCTTACTAGGGAGGCTTGGGTCATGCAAACTCAGTGTGTCCAAAGCCACCCTCAACCAATAGCTTCTAAGTTCATTGTTTTATGTCCACAAAGAATAAGGAAATGTGGACACCGAAAAAAATATAAAGAAAATACAGATTCATTAAGGAAAATTGAGAATGAATTCACCAGACTAGGACAGGTTCCAAAAGAGAAACACCCTTGTGCTGCTCTGATCGTTTGTGTTGCCCATGGGTTTTATGGAGAGAATTCAGTGGAGCCTAAGTAGGCTCTCCAGGGATTGGTCATTTCTGTGCACATAATGGGCCCAGCTAATGAGAAATCTATATGCCATGTGCATGCTATCTTGGCTCTACCTAAGAACTTTTTATCCATTCAGGGAAGGGGTCACATGTGGTATATGCCTTGGTGATCTACCATGGGTCCTGCCCACACTACCAAAGGGCAGCTAGCTGTTGTCTTATTACAGGACCTCTGTATTTTCTTATGTGGTAAATGACTGTATTATTTCGGTTTCAAATAAAAATAGTGTCATGAGAGTGCTGGAAGTTGTCTAGGGGATGAACAAAGAATTGAGTGAGCATCTAGGAAAAAGCAAAAGACCAAGCAATAGAGAAAGCAAGAAAGCCAAAGCAACCCTTTGGGATGGGAGGGTGCCTAAGGCTGGGAGTCTGCTAAATAGGCTCTGGGTTGGATATTCTCTAGGGCCTCTAAGTCCTCCCTGTTCCCCTATTGATCAAAGTCCAAGTAGACGGTCTTGGACTTACATGGCGATTTTATGAAGTGTTAGCGGTCTGAGAACCTTCATTGGGTCCATTCAGAGCTAAGTTTGCACCTTTCCTGCTCCAGTATCATCTGCAAGTATCTTCAGACTGACATTCTTGAACTCACCCGTAGCCTAAAATGACCTGAACTCCTAATCCTCCTGTATCTGCCCACTGAGTTCTTGCATCACCAGCATGTGCTGCAATTTCTGATTTTACAGTGTGTTCTGAATGGAACCCAGGGCCTATGCAAGCACTCTGCCACCTGAGCTATGTTCCCAGCCCCAAGTTTTGTTTTTACTGCCGAAAAAGCTGGCTATCATTTACGCGATTACATGATGACTAATTCATGTGGGAGACGGGTTCTTGTGGATTTGATCCACTCTTTGAAAATTTTTTTTAAAGTTTGTCTCTTAATATGGTTTTAGACTCCCCTCCCCCTTATCTTGTCATGTGGTATAAGAATAAATCCTTCTCTAAATGTGTCTAGGTTATAGAGGAACGGAATGACATTGAGAGGCAGCTTTTGCAAGAACAGAATGCCAGAATCCTGCAGGACCAGATTCTGGCAAATCACCTTCACAAACAAAAGGAGCTAAAAATGGCACAAGAGAAAATCAGTTCTCAGGTACTGCCTTCAGTCTCTTCCGTTTTAGACTTTAGTCTCTGCATATGTATTTGTATGTCTGCATAGCTTTTAAAAACAAAGGGCTCATGAAAAGTACAGAGTACCTTTCAAAATTCTATGTGGATATACTTACTAATACACAATTTGATATGGGACTGGCTTTTTCAGAAAGTTGGATAAAGTAATGTTAATTCAAGTCCAACTGTCTACAATACAGTAATGAAATTCACAGTGGCCTTGTCTAAATGTTCATTCATGTCCAGAATTAGGCAGTATAGCGTAATGTCTTTCACAGTGGTCTCATCTGAAGAAAGGGCTTTAGTATTTCCCATAAAGATTCATTTTTACATTTTACATGGTCATAAAAGCCTTGCTGATAACAAATTATCAATCATCTGCATTGGGACGGTATTTTCTCCCTCTTGATCTGTTAATGGACAGATCTGCTTATTTGTTCCAACACTGATAAGGAGGAAAAGCACAGCCAGCAGAGATCATAGTTCATATGTCATTTCCTTCTTTTCCAGAAGAGGAACAGTTCCCTCCAAATCTTTATTTCAGCACAAAGAGCTTTTGACAGCAATGATACATTGTAGTGTAGACAGAGAACCGTGTTGAAGCTAAGTCTCACCCAGAACAAAGGCTTTTGTTTCTGTGCTGGGACTTCTACAGTGTGGTGGCTGGAGCCCAGGTGTTTGCTGCACAGTTTTTCTCACAGTGAGGCAGGTCTCTAAGCTCAGAGCTGGACCTATTTATTTCATACAGACATTTCAATGTAACACTATAGAAAGGCCTTTATACCCTTCTCCAAAGGTATTTAAAGGATGTGAAAGATAAGGTATTTCCCTTTCATTTTAGGCATATGTTGAAGCACATAAATAGTAGGAACAAGTTTAATACTTATATTCAAAGTAAATCAATGAGAAATTATATAGATTTTTTCATTGGAGTGTTAAAAAGCAACTTTATTTAGATATAACAGATGTAATGCTAAATAGTTTATACATTTGACATATAGAATTCACTGTTTCTTAATATACACACAGAGTTTGATAACTACTTCCAGCATCACAAGCAATTTTAGAACATTTTCATTACTTTGAAAAAGAAACCATACACTTTTTATCTGGGAAACCTCCCTTATCTCCTGTGCTAACAACCCACCAAACTGTTCCTTGTCTCTTTAATGTCCCAGATATAGTCCTTTTGTGTGCCTTATTTCTCTTAAAATAATGCAACTCATGTAATTTCAAGTGTCAGTCTTTTTTCCTTCTGTTTATTGTGTATCTGTACCACTTACCCATTCACCGGCTGAGAGATGTCAAGGCTCCACTTGCTGCCTCTCTTAGTTGCTTCTCTTTTGCTGGGAAGAGACACTATGACTAGGGCAACTTACAGAAGAAAGGCTGTATTGGGGCTTAGAGCTTTAGAGGCTGATTCCATGACCATCCTGTTGGGGAGCATGGCAGTAGACATGACGCTGAAGTAGTAGCTAAGAGCTTGCATCCCTATCCATGAGAAGAAGGCAGAGAGAGAGAGAGAGAGAGAGAGAGAGAGAGAGAGAGAGAGAGAGAGAGGGGGGCTAACTAGGAATAGCATGTTTACTAATCTTTCCCAAACAGTTCTGCCAACTGGGGACCAGACATTTAAATATATGAGCCATTGTCACTCAAACCACCACCCTGGCTGTTACTGAAAGTGCTGCCGAGAACTCTCATTTATGGAGTACAATATGTTATCTCCCTACTACTGGATTTTATTCTCAGAGTTTCCTAGGCTGCTCTGACCATTTCTCTTCTTTTGCTCTTGCTGACCAATTGTGTTAGTTTGCTTGCTTGGGAGCACAAGGTCTCATGTTGCAGCCGAGATGAGCTGAAGCACAATATATAGGCTGAGGAGGCCTGGAACTTGTGGTGATCCTCCTGTCCCATCCTCCCGAATGCTTGGATTCCAGGCATAAGCCACTGCACAAAGCTAGATGTCTTGTTGTTAAATAAATGTAAGTATGTGCACTTAACAGTTGTTAGATTAACTCTTCCAGTTTAAGTCAGCAGACTACACAGATGCCTGCACAGCCAAATTTATTGTGGCATTATTCACAGCAATCAATTTAAGGAACCAACTTAGATGTCCATCAACAGATCAGCAGATAAAGGGGAAAATGGCGTATTACACTCTGGAATTTTATTATGCCATAAAAGAACCAAATTTTATATATACATATAGGATATGAATACCATGTAAGTGACAATTTTGGGAAATGAAGGAGCTATCCTAGCCTAAAGGAAAAAGAGAAAGGCAGAAAAGGACAGTGTTGCCTTGGGTTAAATATAGTCAAAGCATATGATCTATACAGATGAGAACTTATTTTTGAAATTTGCGACTATGCAGTGAAAATCTGCTAATAAATAAAAGAAAAAAAATTCTCCACACCATAGCAATAATTTACATAAGACACAGACATAATATGGCTCTCATTTTAAATAGGCTATGGAATTAAATATAAAATTAATAGCATTCTCTTTAACAATGAAGAATTGTTTTGTATTTTCTCACCATGGATAAAGAATGAGAATTGCCATCATTCCTCATTATGCAATTGGAGCTGGAATTTTTATGGCTGTATAGTAATTTACCATTAAAATGCTCTGGATTCAGATTTTCTGATGTGCCATCATTCCATATAGTCTTCAGTATTCATCAGAGTGCACACAAAAGCCTCCCAGCATGAACAGTGACAGAGAATGAGTTGATTCAGGAATCTTACTACAGTCCAATATTTTTAGCCATTGGCTCTCACCTGCCTCTGATGACAATGCCACTTGCATACTCCTTAACCCAAGAGGAAGCATCATCATTGCCCACCAAGGAGTCCTGAGAGCAAATGGGTTGTAAATATTGATAAGTGAGCAAAGGTTCAATAGGTTAGTGATATTAATGGCTTCCTGGGGTTTTCAGACTGTATTCTGGGCCTCCTAGTCCCCATTTGTTACACTCTCTAGAAGGAAAGAATGATTTGTCCCCTTCACATAGATTATTTCATCCACTGGCATACCACTTACCTAGAACACCAAGTTCTAATAAGCATAAAGTACAATAATAATACCCATGATTTATACTATCAACCTATTGAAGTTCTTTATGTATATCCTGTCATTTAACCTTCCCAAATATCCAGTGAAGTCTCTACTATTATTGTGTCCATTACAGAGAAGAAGCAGAAATGGAAAGGTAACTTACCTGGGATCACATAGCTAGTAACGGTTGAATCTGGACTTTAACCCAGTATCTAGACTTGTGCACAGACACTGAACGTATCATTCAAATTACTATGATCATTGGAACCACCACAGTCATTTATATATGTGTGGACATTTCAAATCACACTTGAGATAGTCCTTGGAATGCAACAGTTTAAATTTTCACCATGGAGAATATATTGTTTTCCTCCATTTTATCAATTTTGTTGTTTTTAGTGTTATTATGGCTTGAAAGCAAAATGTCTCGTGCAGGCTCATGTGTTTAAATACTTGGTCTGTTGTGGTAAGTTATCTTGAGAAAGTGAGGCCTAGATGAAGGGCATGGGTTACAGGGAGGCAGGGCTTGAGGCATGTAGGCTGGCCTTGCTTCATGTCTAGTCTCTGCTTCCTGACTGGTAGAAATATAGCAAGTTATGCTGCAAGTACTTACCACCACACGTTGAGCCCAGCTGACTTGTGATTCCCACCATAAAACTGAGACAAAATAAATTTCTCTCCTCCTGAGTTGCTTCTTGGCAGGTTTTATACCATGGCAATGAGGAAAGAAACTAACACTGGAAATTGGTACCAAAAAGTGGAGTTATTGCTGTAATAAACCCGATTATGTGGTTTGTTGGCCTTTGGAACTGGTTTGCTTGAAAAATGTGGGAGAATTTGTAGCTCAGGGCTAAATGAGCATTAGAATGTTGTAGGTAGGGTTTCTTTTTGTCATAGATGATAGCAATTAATGCAGAGATCCACAATCAGTCAAATGCAGAGTATAAGGAATTGTGGGATGCTCAACTCTAAATGGGACATCTGTGTCATACTCCCTCTTCCAAAGATTCAAAATTCATTGCAGAGAGGGGGACAGAAAAATTGTAAGAGCCAAGATAAGCACTTGCAGCAAAAACAGTGTTTGCCAGACATGATAGAACGTATTCCTCAAGCCATGAGTGAGCCATGGCTTCTCCTCATTTATGTAAGGTATTCTGTTACAGTGACATGGAAACTAACTAATATGATAACACATAAATCAAAAATAATATTTCCTTTCAGTCCTAGTATAGGCATCAGCAAAAATTTTTAAGGATTTCTAGCATCATTTCAGCTTTGTGAATCATAAGATCCCCATATTTTGCTGTAAGAGATTCTTTTGGATATGTGTGCAGTAATTTGGATAATTTTGCAGTTGCAACAACACAAAGGTAGCTAACACATTCTTCAGTGAAGGGCTACTGTGTCCACTGAAACTTGACAGCAATGCCCAGAGTGAGCATGTTTACACCTGATGATTAGTGAAGGATGTTTCCCTTTATTTTAGTTGCAAGAAGCACTGGATCAACACATAGAGCCTGCAAAATGCGTTCAGAAGATGCACGACTGCATTCAGAAGTACACAGCAGCATGCACAATGGCTTGAGTATTAACATGGCAAATAAGTAGTGTGCTTTGAGATTTATGCCAGTCATGACAATTTATGAGAGTTATTCTTTTTTTTAAAGATTTTTATTTATTTATTTATTATGTATACAACATTCCTTCCATGTATGCTTGCATGCCAGAAGAGGGCACCAGATCTCATCATAGATGGCTATGAGCCACCATGTGGTTGCTGGGAATTGAACTCAGGACCTCTGGAAGAGCAGTCAGTGCTCTTAACCTCTGAGCCATCTCTCCAGCACGAGAGCTATTCTTAATTTACTTGGAATGCACAATTGAGGCTTGGGGTACAGTTCAGCAACATAATAATTTTTGCACATTTTACATAAATGTTGCAGCTTATCTACAAAACATAGCTAGAAAAATGATACTTATTTTACTATTTTGTTCTGTTTTGGTTTTTTGAGACAGGGTTTCTCTGTATAAGAGCTTTGTAGACCAGACTGGCCTCAAACTCATCGAGATCTGCCTGCCTTTGCCTCCAGTTACTTTTTAATTTTTACGAATTTAAATAATTATTACTCAAGATGTTTGTTGAGAAATTATGAGAAATTATAAAATTGGCACATAAGAGTAACTATTTTAAAATGTACATTATAATAGACTTGGACTTGAAAATTGCAAATTAAAAGCTACAGCAAGAAAGCAAGCAGAAAAAATTGAACAGTTAAAGAAGAACCTACTAAGTGAAATTTTGGTAAGTAATTCTCTTATTTCTTGTAATAATGAAAAGAAAGTTTTATTTTTCTAGTATTTGGAATGTTTTAGGCAATAGAACATTTTCATTGGTGAACACACTGTATTCATACCAATATGTACAATTATATTAGTAACACACATACTCCTCTTTGCAGAAGTTTGCTGACTTCATAAAATTAATGATCTGGATAGCAAATTTTAAATTAAAATGTTGTAAGAGTCTAAAGCCAATCTGTATCATTTTTAACCGCTCACCCCCTGAAGGACATGTAGGCATCTTCCATGTTTTGATTATTGTAAATAGTGCTGCTCTTACCAGATTGTTTAGTAAACAATGTGTAAAATTTACATACAGTGTTCAAAAGGAATACATTTTTATTAATATAGTTATTACTGCTATGATTATTATGATTTTTTGCATAGGGATTGAACCTGTGACCCAACAGATGCAAAACAAGCATTATGAGCACTGAGCTACATGCCACACCTACATTATGCATCCTAAAGTGTGATTGAATCTCTGCTTGGCTTTTAGAAAAGCTTTTAAAATTATAGTAATTATTTGATGTAGACTTTGGGATACCTATTTTAATCTAAGCCTTTCCCACAAGATTTTGACAATGAATTTCTTATAACATATATCTCATCAGGAATGAGTACTAGGTCATTATATAAACATTTTTCCCAGAGGGCAGTGGAATCTTTGGATTCTAGAAAAGAGATTTTTATATTCATCTGTGATCATCAGCCAAAGACTTATCTGTCCAATCTAGGAAAAATATGTTGTTCAGTATGTCAGTATAATCAAGTACATTAAAATCTCTATAAATGTTTCCAAGCAGAGCAGAATTGTCCACTCATGGTCTCACCTATAGGACTTAAGACCGTAAGTCTGCAATATGAACACTAAACTGGAACCATGAAGTAGTTGCTCCCAGTAGCTGTTTTTAAGTCACAATTACCGGACTCTCACAATTCCATTATAGACTGCAGTTATCGCAGTGTTTTGGTTGGATATGTAGTCACTCTTCCTGCTCCCAGCTCATGCACACAAGGACTTAAATGCTGACGCGCTGATCACCGGCTGGTGCATCACCGGCTGGCTCATGATGGCACTGATTTCTTTAATGGACTAATACACTCTTGTTTCATAGCTGAATCTAGCTGAGAAAAGTAACGGGAGGCACATCTGTCCTTGGCCTCATCGTTTCTCTGCTCCATGACTGCCATGAACTGAGAGTTCTCCTCAGTAACACATTCAGGCCACCGTGGTTACTTCAGGCATAAAATGACAGGGTCGAGTGGTTGGGGACTGAAACCTTTGAAGCCATGTGCCGAAATAAATCTATGTTCTCTTTCCAATTAATTGTACCGGAGCAGGGAAACCTGAACAATAGAATGTCGGCACCAAGAAGCAGAGTAATTGCTGTGTCAACACCTAACCCTGTGGTTCTTAGGCCGTTGGAACCAATTTGTGTGAGAAATTTAGAAGTGTTTGAACAAGAAGCTTATAGAAACTTTAAGAGAACTTTTGTCTGGGAGCTCAGAAGACTAAAATGTGGAAAGTATAGGCCGTGTTCATGAAGTTTCAATAGGAACAAGGCCTCCATTGTGGTTAGGCTAGAGGCCATTCGTGTTTTCTTGTTGAAAAGAACATGTTCTCTTTTGTTCGTGGCCTAAGACTGTATGAAGCCAAGTTTAAAGTGATAAATTAATTTAACTTGCAAAAGAAGAAATTTCTAGGCAGCCTGGCACCCAGGCTGTTGCACCCACCATCGCCAGCTGGTTTTAGGCAGGTGTTTACTAAATAAAAACTAGGAGCAAAAATATGATTGGACAATTTTTGAAATCTTGTGGTTTGGTCCATTTTGCCTGTATAAAACTGGGGTTAAGAAGGTATGGTCTCTGTAGATATAAACACTGTGTAAAAGAAGCCAAGGAGCAGGGCACAGTGTTACACACCTTTAATCCCAGCACTCAGGAGGCAGACACAGGTGCCTCTCTATGAGTTTTACTCATCCAAGGTTGCAGAATGAGACCATCTTAAAAAAGAATCCAAAACAAACCCCAAAACAACAAAGAAAACAAACAAACAAAACCAACAACAACAGCAAAAATAACTATATAAAAAAGAAGCCAGGTATTTTTCACCAGGACAATCAGAAAGATTTCTTGAGGGCATCTCAGGTATCAACAAGACCACCACACCAGTAAAGGCGTTAAAGTTATAGAAGGGTAAATTTATTTTAAAAAGACTTGAGAAGTGAAAATAACTAGACACACTTCTGACACAAGACTGCCTAAGATGCTGTTTCTCAGAATTCCTTACACGATGCTCAACTTATACCTAAGGGTTTGCTTACAGCTCAGAAACTAACTATTTAACAACAGGTTGTTGAAACTCTTGAATGTACACTAAATGCATTTTGCATTATTACAAGGACATAAGCCTTTAGGGGCCAGAGGGAGAATATTACAGTTTAAAAAGCTTCATATGTTGAAGACTTGTGCCCTCGCTGATGGGTCCAATCATTTATCAGTGATTGGCTCATAGAGGTGCTAAATTCAACAAGAGATTATTGCATCCATGAATTCATAGCTGAATATGGTATAAGATCTGAGGCCTTCTTGGAGAAAATAAGTCTCTGGGGATGGGCCTTTGACAAATGGGTCTGTCCTTGAAAAAAAAAACTCACTAACAGTTGTGTTGACGGGTTTATCTTATGACTGAAAATTATTTTTGAGGTTTCATATAGTCTCATCCTCTTACTACATTTTAATACACAGAATTTGACAATTTATTAATAATGAGTTAGCTGAGAATGAAAGCCTCAAGATATGCTCTTATATCGGTATCATACAGAAATGTATTAATGGTCGGAAAGTGAGAGACAGTAATAGGACCCTAAGCCTATTAAGTTTATCCAAAATAATGAGGGTTTTTCTATTTATTCTACAGAAATTAGAAATATTAACTAAAATCATTAGCCACTTTGAACTCCTACCCACAGGTTAAAAACTCCTACCCTCAGTATTCCAACTCCTCACATTCAGCAACATCTCACCTCACATTTCTGTGCCATTTTTTTGTGTGTGTCAGAAATCACCTCAAAATTCAATGTCTCAAAGCCAACTTTTTTTATAATCTACATTTTAGTAAGACTTAGTGTGGCTGGCTCACTTAGCATCAACTTCAATGACTAGAAATTAGGCACTAAAATAATCTCAAAACTTGTTTATACACATGTTTAGCAGTAGAATCTGAATTTTGACTAGGCCTTTGGCAGGGTTGTCTGCATTAGGATTCATTGTGGCTTGAATTTCCTCACTATTACAGTATCATGCTACCGAATTAAGTCATTTTTATGCCCAAAATAATATGGATCGTGTCTCTCAACCCTTTAATCACTCATCTTTGAGAATCATTACATTTTGGCACGCAATTCAAATATTATTAAACATTTGCAGTTTGGGAAAGAATTATTGACATTAGAATCCTTATTTATAAGAGTCATTAGAGTCTTATGTATTACTTTCCTTTATCTGGGAGCCAATTATTGAACACCATGTAATATCCTTATGGCTTCTTTAAAAGTGAAGATAGATGCCATAAGGTACTTTCTTCTAGGGGTAACTTCCTGTTAAGACAAAAGTGTAGAAAAATAAAATTTCTGTAACAAAGATAATGAATATGAAGACCATGTTTTTGTGACTTTGGTGAAGTTTTTATTGTTGACTTTCTGAGTAACAACCGTGTTGTAAGAATCAATTAGAAATGATACTTTGTTGCAATTAAAATTGTGTCAGATTTCTCTCAGACTATTCGCAACCCACTTCCCCGGCACCAAAGTGTATGATTTTGTGTCCACAGAATGATGATCTTACTGCAAAACTGGAAACTGCGTCTTTCAAATGTCTACATCTGCATAAAGAAAATCAGCGGCTTCAGCAGGAGTTACTGTCTATGAAAACTGTACAAAAGAAATGTGAAAAATTAAAGAAGCATAAAAAGAAGTTAGAACAAGAAATAGTTAACCTCAAAAGTCACATGGAAAAGAATATGATAGAATGTGGTCAAATGGAACAGTATAAATGGGAAATTGAAGAGAAAACAAAACAGGACTTAGTGGAAAAATTAAAACAAATCAACCTATTTTTGCAGGTTATTTACTTACAATATATCTTTTAACTACAAATTATATTTTGGGTGTATGTGCTGCATGTGCTCTTTCTACTTCTTTTGTAGAAGTCTGTTTTATAATTATTAAAGAAATAGTGGAAAAGGCCAGAGGTTAGGGAGGACCAGACTGAAACAGTGTCTTCTGGACACAAGCCAACTGAACTCACAAACCCATAGCAGAAGTGATAGCCTGCAGAAGACCTGGACAAGATGGAGCCAGTCAACATTTAGCATGGAGTGGGACGGGGGTCGTGAGTCCCTCCCCTAACTAAGAAACTACGGACAGTTGATGGCTTCTAGGGAAGAGAGAGTAAGTTTTATAGGCTATAGTCCCTAGTAAGTCAATCATGATCCAGTAGATAAACCTACAGGCATGACTATATGAACAGCACAAAATTGGTACATTACTATATTTTAAAAAAGGGCCGGGTGGTGATGGCGCATGCCTTTAATCCCTGCACTTGGGAGGCAAAGGCAAGCGGATCTCTGTGAGTTTGAGCCCAGCCTGGTCTACAAGAGCTCGTTCCAGGACAGGCTCCAAGGCTACAGAGAAACCCTGTCTTGAAAAAACAAAAACAAAAACAAAAAAAGAAAGACAAGAAATTAAATGTAGGAGGACTTAAAGGAAGGAGAGGGGATGCACATGACAAAATACAGTAAAAATACATTCTTATGAAACTCTCAAAGAATAAAAATGTTATATTAGAAGTTTTGGATGGCAGATAATGCATGTTTTCCCTTGAGATAGTCCCACTGGTATAACCAATGGTATAAATCATGCAAAACTATTTTTCTTAGAGAATCATTTGATAATGAAGACCAGCTGGCACAAAACATGACTTAAGGAGAAAAATTTAAAATATGGCACAAAAATTGCACTTTTAATTGTACTTAAGTTACCTTATTCCACTTTTAAAACTGTTAGATTGTGTGAGTATGAGCATAGCATAGTACTGATTTGAGGCCATAGTTCATGGTTAGAGAACATGGTAAGCACATGCATTCAATGCTCAGCACCACAAAACAGTATAATGTAACAAAGAAATGAATGATTTCATTTTAAGTTCAAGTTTAATGTAATTTGTAGTTATGAAAAATGTTTAGCATTTAGCATCATTTTACATATTTAAAATGCACCTGGGAGGTAATTGGTCAAAACTAAAGGAAAGCGATGCATAGTGGCTGTGTCTGAGCTAGTTACTTTGAAACTGCTTTCCTTTCCATTTGCCACAGACACAAGCAGCGTATGAAGACAAGCTAGAGAAGTTAAGGCACAAACAGAACGCTTCATTGCAAACTCAGATGGAGCTCAGAATAAGGGACCTAGAATCTGAGTTCTCTAAAATGAAGAATCAAGTAGATTGTAATCAAATCGAAATGGAAAACTATAAGCAGCTCTACCTGCAAGAAGTCAAAATTAGAAAATCATTGTCAAATAAACTAAGCAAGTAAGTCAGAACATCATGGAAGAAAAATCCAACTCATTGACTTGTCCCCAGGACACATGTGGGATAAGGAAAGAAACTCTAGGATGTAAATTTAGAGACTGGTGCTGCAGCCAATCAGAGTGCTGGTCTAGCAAGGCAGTGCTCCTCCCCTGCAAAAGTTTCAAAGGTGAAGAGAATATAATTTCAGAACATAAGATCGACAAAATAACTTATCCTTAAGGGGCTGGAGAGATGGCTCGGGGTCTAAGAACGCACACCACTGTGCAGAATAAGTGAGCTCAGTATCCAGCATCCTCATCAGGCAGCCCACAGCATCCGTGATTCCAGGTCTCAGGAATCAATGTTTCAGGCTCTGCCAGCACCTACATGTGAGCACACACATATTCCTTCTTAAAATTTTAATAACTTCATCCATGTCAACGTCTATCTCCCCCTCTTCTTCCATATGGCTTTTTATCCTGCTTCATACTCTCCTATAGTTAACCTCCATATTCTAAAGCTGTGTACTTCATACACTCTTCTTACCAAATTTCTGGTTAGCATCCTCTCAAAAAGAAACATTGACAAGGTTGGGAAGTTGCAGCTTAAGCCCGTGGGTCATGCAGTACTATTACTGCTGCGCTGGGCACGTTCTAGGCTGGGGATTACGTTCTTTCCCATTACCTCTTGAGGGTCCCTACACACAACTGTCCTTTAGCGTGTTCCACTCTACCTAAAAGCACAGTTTTGTCACAGGAAAACATAAGGAAAGTGTAATTTGGAAAGATGAGAAGACACCTTCTGATTCAGTGTAGGACTGAGTGGAGATGGAAAGGGCGGAGTTTACCTCTAAGGTCTTGGTAAATGTGTAATGGCTGCTTTGTCCTTGGAGGGGCTTAAGCTGTTCGTGATCACCATCTTAGCCATTCCTTCTCTTCTAGAAATGATTCCTCTGAGTTATTTTTCACTGCCACACACTTAAAATGGGCAGAATGTACATATAATAAAAGACAAATGCCTTTAAGGGATAGTTTTTTATGTTGATTTGCTAAATACATTTATTTCTAACTTTCTCGCTCTTACTTTCAATGTTCTCATGAAGTAGATTGGCAATTAATGCCAGGCAAACTAGCGTACTCATCATTTCAGGGTCACCCTTTGACATGTTTCTAGGGACATCGGGAATCAAATGCATAGGGCTTCTCCAGAAGTCAGTGGTGTTACTCATTGAGCCATGTGTTAGCAACAGACGGCTCTCTCTGCTACACTGTTTGAATCGTTTGCTAGTTAGAAATTCCCCTAGATACCAGTCACCATTATAGCAAAAAAAAAAAAGAAAAAAAGAAAAAAAGAAATTCCCCTAGAAATACATGCACTGCTTTAAAGCAGTTTAAACTCTTTATTTAGATACGATGTATATGCTCTGACACAGTCTGAGTACTAAGATACTGCTTAAGGAGGAATTTCACTAACCATTTTAAAATGTAGATTATTGGGGATTCACTCAGGAAAATGAGGTGTGAATAACTTGTCTTTGCACTCTTCTTAGAACAGATGAGAGGCTAGCAGAGGTGAAGACCAAACTTCTCCTGGAGCAGAAACAGAGCAGAGCTTCACAGTACAGCGCCATTGCTACAAGATCTGTCCTGGAGTCCACTTGTCCTAGAGACCTTAGTAATAGATTTTTCATTCCAAGAAGTTTCTCTGGAGAAAACGTAATGGTTCCTACCTCAAACCTCTGGCAGTCAGTTGAGACCATGGAAAACTGCAAGACCAAGGTAATCTTTTTTTACTTGTTTTAGATTCCATTCTGGTGTAGTTCTTTTTCGTTTCAGATAATACTAAGCTATTTAGTTGGCTTATGCATGTTGAGTGAACACCACAATGTATGCTCATAAAGAAAGAAAACAGAAATTTGATTATTTTCAAAAGCTCAGAAGCTCATTCGCAAGCAGCACTCATTTGTTAGCTTGAGTTTTAGATGTTACTAACTGCTAGACTTTGCAGTGTCTTTAAAACCGTATTCGCTCACTGCTTTAGAAAACGAATGTGACAGCCAAAAACCAAAGGTTTGTTTTAAAATGCTTGGACTTTCCTTGTAAATGATTCTACTTTGTGCTTCTATATTAGTTTCAGGTTTTTTCCTAGTTAAGTGAAAAGTATCATTAGAATTTTAATGGAATTGCGTTGACTCATGATTTGCTTTCCATATCATGGCCAAATTCACAATTTTAATTCTGATAGCCTATAAGCATTGTGATAACTTTTCATTTCCTATTGCCGTCATTGGTTACTTCCTTTGCTATTTTTAATGTTTCATTGTAAACTTTCCACTGTCACCTTCCTTACCCACTCAACTTTGTTTGCCCCCTCTTTTGTTCATCCATTAGTCTAATTTTAATGTCCATGTATTCATGAATGTGCAGTGTGGTGAACCTATCAGTGGCAACAATCTTAAAGAAAAGTGGCTCTCAACAGCTATCAGCTGCAACAGTTTCTCTGACAGAAGTAGAACTTCATGTCCACTTCCCATTGCTGTGGTACTTCTTCTGGCTTGAAGGTGCACCAGGCTTGTGTGTGCTGTCATAACCACCATCAGTTCGTGTATGTTGCTGGCTGCTTTGTCTGGAACCTACTGGTCCCTTCTGTTCATTCACCTCCTCTTGCTTTTGCAGTCTTTATGCCCCTCTGCCACGGTCCCTTAGCCTTGGGAGGAGAGGGTGCAGTATAAATGTGCCATTTAGGGCTGAGAATTCTGCAGGATCTTATTCCCGGAACCTTGGCTTGTTGTGAGTCTTTATGTTAATCACGATCTACAGCAAATAGAAAGGTTTTTCCATAAAGATTGAGGAGATGCATTAATCTCTGGATATAATGGTAAGTCATTAGAAGTCAGTTTAACATAGTGCCCATTTACCAGAAGAAGAATAGTAGGTTCTCTCCAAGGACCCAGGACCTGTCCAGTCACATGTTCTCGGGCCAGTAATGATGACAGATATGGGTTTTATCTTCTTGAACAGTACTTAAATCCAAAGTGGTTGGTTACTCCCGTAATGTTTGTGCTACAATTGTGCACCAATGAATAATACCTTGACAGGCTAATCCCTATGTACATCAAAGGGTCTCACAGACAGGTAAGAGTGATGATCACCTTCTTCCTCTAGTAGCACACACAGCATGTCCCAGCACTGTGAGAGCTGACCATTATGCGTAAAGCTTCTAGGTCAGCACCATCTTTACATCTCCACGCTCAATGACTCAAGCATGTGGTGTCTTCAGCAATAGAGTCTACCATCAAGTTCTGGGGATAACCAAGATCTTTGTCAAAACCTGTAATGTGGGGTTCTTTGGAGACTTAATAACAAACAACTTGTAGAGAAGTAACTCATTCCTGGGGCTGGGTTTTTATTTGTCAGACTGTGGTGTCGAGTAGGGGCATTGTTGTGCTATAGCATAACTCCCCATTTTGATCCTTTTCTGTGCAAGAATATATATACTTTAGTATCTGCATTCACAGGTTTCCATATGAATTCTTTAAGCCTTTGGTGTTATTTCTCCTTCCCAATTTCTTTCTTTTATCCTACTCTGTTTCTTTACCCAAAATTAACCCCTTTTGTTCCATAATTCCCTCTTAACCTTTCATAAATCTGCATTATATATCCCCTCTTTTGGAAGCCTCTTCATGGGCCCTAGGTAATTTCCTCACCTTGATGGGCATTCCAGATGAAACTTGTATATTGAAAGATTCAAGGTGACATCCATAAATAAGGAAAAAAATGTGGTTTTTGTCTTTCTGGGCCTGGGTTACCTCACTCCGGATGACTGTTCTATTTTCACTCACTTACCTATGAATTTCATTTCAAAAACATTGCAAATAAAAAAGTCACACATTTGTTTTTCTTAATAGCTGATTAATATTAACTGTGCAAATATACTACATTTTCATTGTCCATCTGTCACCTGATGGGCATCTAGTCTGTTTCCATGTGCCAGCTGTTGTGGACAGAGGAGCAGGGAGCGTGGACGCACAGTGTCTCTGTAGCAGGACAGAGCATATGTCCAGACTGGTCTAGCTGGGTCACGCGTTAGATCTATGTTCAGCTATTTGAACAGCCTCCACCTTCGTTTCTATATTGACTGCATAAGTTTGTACTTTGAACAGCAGTGAATAACTGCTGCCATTTCATTACATCCATTCCCCTGTTTGTTAACATTTGGGTCTGGGGTTTTAGCCATTCAATGTAATTTTAATTTCTATTTCCTGATGGGTAGGGATGCTGACTATTTTAAAAGTGTTTCTCACCCATTTGTGTTTCATCTTTTAAGGAGTTAGCCTGGCATTTTCTCTTTTTGTTTAGTCTTTTTTTAAATAGCAGTATGATACTTCCCTCATTTAAAAAATGGAAATGTTTATTCCACTTATGATTTTGTGAAATAATTTGAGGCATGTTGGTATGAATGCTTCTTTGAAAGCACAGGGATACAGCAGGTGTGGTAAAAAGGCATGATGGCTGGAGCCACAAACTAAGAACTCACATCCTGATTGTAGACAGGAAGCGGAGAGACTGAACTAGGAACGGTAAGAGTCTCTGAAACTTCAAAACTCACCCCCAGTGACACACTTCCTCTACCAAGGCCACACTTCCTAAGCCTCCCCAAACAATGTCACCAGCTGGGGACCAAGCATTCACATGCCCAAGACTGTGGGGATAGTTCATGCAAACTAGCACAAGGTGTAATAGCAGCACTTCTATCCTAGGAGCAACATCAACGGTCATCTAATTTAGGGTCCACAAAATAGGAGAGAATTCATGCACTACCCATGGATGATGAAATATAATTTCTAAATGCATTCTCAACACTTTATACCTACAACTAAAAGTAGCTCTCGCTGTCTCATCAAAGAAAACTCTTTTTGCAGCAGACAGAGACCTTTACAGAAACCCACAACTGACTTAGAACGGCCAACTACACTAAAGCCTCAGGGAGCATCACCAAAGAGAGAGCAGAAGGATTATAACAGCCAGAGAGGGGCAGCATCTGCTGTGAGGCTGCCTTCCACATGAACAAAAGCTGTACCCGTGAATATCAGCAGTATGGTTGCCTAAACAAGTCCTGAAAAAATGATACAGTTAGCATGCCACTGTGGAATGAGAAACTCTCACAAGGCCGTACCTCTAGATGAAGAGCTATCGGTAATTAATGCCTGCCGAGAGAGGGGGAATCCGTGTTTCCTAGGGACTAGCCCCCTGATAAGTTAGCAAAGTGGTCAGTTCTAAACACATGCACGTGTGAGCAACACTAAAAGGTTTCAAATGGTTGTATTTATAAATTTACATGTAAATACACGTGTAAAAATAATAAAGAAAAAGAGGCCATGAAGTTAAAAGAGAAAGGGAGTTGAAGTGAGGAGAGGAATGGGGAAAATAATAAAAATTTTTAAAAATATGTGTGGCATTTTGTCACTTTTGAATAAACTTTGGCTTGAAGTCCACTTTACCACCTATCATTATGGCTGTTCCTATTGGTTTGGGTTTACATCTCTTTGATTTACATTTTTTGCATATTTACTCTTATCCTTTACTCTCAGTCTGTCTTTGCCAGAAAAGTGTTTTGGTGGTAGATAATAGTTAAGGGTTTGTTTTTTTAAACCAATCATCTCTGTATCTAATTGTTGGGTTGAGATCATTTACACTCAGGATTATTATTGAAAGAGGCTTTTCTGATTCCCATAGTATTGTGCTTTTGTAAGTTGTTTGTGTGATGGTTCAGGGTTTGTTGTTGTTGGTTGGTTCCATATTGCTATCAAGAGTTTTCTGGCTTAATATATGTGGTGGTTTGAATAAGAATGCCCCATAGGCTCGTATATTTGAATGCTTGGTCACCAGGGAGTAGGACTATTTGAAAGGATTAGGAGGGTGTGACCTTGTTGGAGGAACTGTGTCATTGGGGTGGGATTTGAGGTTTCCAAGGTCCACACTAGACCCGGTCTTTTTCTCTCTGCCTGTGCATCAGGACGTAGCTCTCACCTACAGCTTCAGCACGCACCTACACGCCACTAAGTTCCCCATGATGAGAATGGACTCAACCTCTGAAACTCTAAGCAAGCCCCCAGTTAAATGCTTTCTTTTATAAGAATTGCCTTTGCCATAGTGTCTCTTCACAGTAATAGAATACGGAGCTAAGTTGGTACCCGGAACTGGGGTATTGCTCTCGTAGACCTGACCATGATATGTATTGGAGAAATATGGAAGACTTTGGAAATTTGGACTAGAAAAGCAACTGGATGCTTTAAGTGGGTCTTACTGTGCCACTCTAGTAGGGACGTGGATGACAGTGCTGAGGGCGATTTGAACTGTGGGAGCCTGGGGCAAGAAGTTTCAGGAAGGAAGACAATTAGTAAGTGACATAAAGACTATGCTGGCCTCTGCTTCCCACGTGCTGGGATTAAAGGCGCGTGCCACCACCGCCCGGCCAGAGACTGTCTTTATATACAGCAGCATAATCACCCTAGCCAAGAAGTTGGTCTTGGGAAATGTCCATACCTGTAACCCTACTTCATTGTTCAGTGAAGCCTCAGCCTCATCTTGCCACCAGGTCTTCCACTGCAATGAAGGACCAGGTTCGTAACCAAGTCTTTCCAGTCTTGTGGGATAATTCTGTCACCGTTGCCCATGAATTTAACATCTGCCTCACAAAAGGTTGATGCATACCATATGAGACTATCACTTCCTTAAATCGCCTCACATCAAACACTTCCACAGGAATCCAGTCAGTTCTTACATAGCCTTGAGGATACCTGTCATTTGGCAGTTGTTCCTGTAGGGTGACTAGGTAAATTAAGGTTTATTTTTTTATTTTATTCCTCTATTTTACAATGTAATGGTGAGGTTGGTTCACCTTTAAATTCTTCTGTCTTTATCTGAATAGCTCTACTATCTGTTTTAGTTTTTCTAAGGCTTGTCACCTATCAGTCAAAATTGCATTATTTTCTTTAGTAACGTTTTCTAAAGCCTGTATCTTGGCACTTATATTAACAAACATTTTTGGAGATAAAACAAGAATTACCAGACTGATAATGTTTATAATTGACATTACATTAAATCACAGCTAAGTTAATTATCTGCTCATTTAATTGCTCCATTTTAAAATCATCCATTGTGGAATCATCCAGAGACCTAACTCCCTCTATAGTAATAGTGTTTCCCATTTTTTAACATGGAAAAAGAAACCTCTTTCTCTTCTTTCCTTTTTTTGTTTGTTTGTTTTTCGAGACAGGGTTTCTCTGTGGCTTTGAAGCCTGTCCTGGAACTAGCTCTGTAGACCAGGCTGGTCTCGAACTCACAGAGATCCGCATGCCTCTGCCTCCCGAGTGCTGGGATTAAAGGCGTGCGCCACCACCGCCCGGCTTTCTCTTCTTTCTTTAACTAATTTCCCCCTTCCAAAAAACCCCAGTAGTCAGCTGGGCGGTGGTGGCGCAGGCCTTTAATACCAGCACTAGGAAGGCAGAAACTGGCAGGTCTCTGTGAGTTTGGGACCAGCCTGGTCCACCTGAGCTAGTTCCATGGCAGGTTCCAAAGCTATAGAGAAACCCAGTCTTGAAAAAGAATTGTAGTTGTCTCACCAAATCTGCTGATGATGGTGGTGAAGGGTGAGGCTAGCTGTCACTCGGTAGCACATCCGGGCAGAGAACACAGGTGGGACACAACCTGGCTTGGGACAGCTGCCACTTATCATGCGTCAGCAGTGTGAGGAGGAGGCTCAAGGGAAGCCCACAACCCACAGGAAAAAGGAGCCAAAGAGGCTGTCCCGCAAGGTGGACCCGGGGAAACGTGTGAAAGCAGCGTGTGTGATGGGCGGCAGGTGAAAGCATAGAGCTACCCGAAGCCAGAGCTGCCCAATGGGGAGGGGCTAACTATGGAGGCATTTGGAGTTCAGGCACCTGTGGAGTGTGAGACTTGTGAGACTGCTGTAGATTGGGTGCAACAGGAAAAGCTCAGATTAGCTCAGAGGGCTTGGGGAAGAAAAGGAAAAGCCAGCCTGCGGTGTAGTTCCTCCTGCGGGTACAACTCCTGTGTGCATGCAGCTCAGGCAGGTGCCTGTGACTGCAAAGCCACCAGCAAGTGGTTATTTTGTGAATTCGTGCCCTGAAAGTTGGATGCCCGATAAAGCATTAATCTAATTAATCTCTTCAATTCCTCAGTCCAAAAGGGCCAAGATCCTGTCTCAGCCCCACCTAACCACTTCCTGTTCCTCTCTCTACAGTCCTCCAAACCTCTATGGTCAGCTAGTGGCTAGCTCCATCCTCTGGCTCCCAGTAAGCTTTATTTGTCAGAACACACAACACTGGGAACTTTTGAAGTTGGGCTTGAATGCATTCCTGCACTGTAATATAGCTACAAGATTCTGGGGTCCAGGAATATGGTGGTTGAATAAGAATGGCCCCCATAGACTCATCAGGGAGTGGCACTTTTTGAAAGAATTATAACAATCAGGAGGTATGTCCTTATTGTCACTGGAGTGGGCTTTTAGGTTTCAAAAGTCCACACCGGGCCTAGTCTCTCTCTCTCTCTCTGCCTCTCTCTTTTTCCCTATGAATCAGGATATAGCTCTCAGCTATTGCTTCAGCATGTGCCTGTATTCAACCATGCTCCCCGAATGATGATAATGGACCAAACCACTGAAATTGTAAGCAAGCCCCCAATTAAATGCTTTTCAAATAAGAGCTTCCTTGGCCATAGTGTCTCTTCACAGCAATAGAATATTATACTCTATTCTTCTCATGAAATTTATTCTTTCCTATGCTTGCATGATCAAGATAATCTCCCCCCGTTGCTCTGCATCTAAATTTCCTTTGAATATCTTCTGAAGTACTGGCGTGGTGATCCTGAATCGTGTTAATTTGTGCTTGTCCTTAAATATTGTTTTCTGTTAATTTCCTACTTTGCTGGCTATAGTAACTTTAATTAGCAATTATTTACTGTGTTTATTTTTGATTAATTGAATTTCTTATTTACATAATTTTTGAAAATATGTTTCCTTGATGAATTTTCCCATGTAGCTGTCTTTTCTACTTTATTATATCCTTTTCTACATCTTGATGTCCTTTATCACATTGCTTGTATTTTCCTCTTAGAAGTCACTAGTCATTTCTAAATGTACACTTGGAACATTAGAGAACTCTAAAACTTAAGTCTTCCAAACTTGGACTGTGGAGAGAGTGTGAAATTGGAGATTATTTTATTTTCTCACATTTAGGCTTGTGTTGACCCTAAAATATTAAGATATCTGTTAGACAGAAATAGCTGGGTTGGGGTGGCTTGGCTCTCTGATGGAGAAATTACAGCACCCTGGAAGATGAACATATTTATTACATAGAGGTGAACAAAGATGCCATTATTACAAACAGCTAAATGTGAAGACATGGTTATTGCATATTTATAAACAAGAGGCAGGGTTTATGGTATATGAATGGATTACAAGTTTTAGGAACAATCTCTGCAGGGGAGTCCAGGAGGAAAAAGCTATGGTGGGCATTTTCTGCACACACTGTCAACACTCACTCTTAGTCCTCCAAGGAAGGCTTTGCCGTCCCTCTCAGCCAGAGGGTAAGGAGTCCTTGATGTGTTAATAGCATGCATCCACTCAGGACTTCGTTCACTCAGGACCCCCCCCCCACTTACTACACAAGACAACAGAGCTTCCACTCCACTGAAATTTCAGAGTTTTCAGTTGGATCACCCATGAATCTCAAGTGATTGGTGGCTTCAGGGTTGGGAGATCTGATGACCTCGGGCTTGCCCGATGAGATTTTGTAGACATCTCCATATGATAGGCTTACTCCCTAGCCTCAGGGGGCAGACTGCTTATATAAATCCTCATGCTGCTTGAATTTCTTGGCATGTTAGAATCCTGCCCAACTTCTCTCCATGAATGCCTTATGCCTCTGTGTCTTATATTTTGGCTGTGGGATTGGCTTTGGGATTTTTCACATGTATTTGGGATTCTTCACATCCTTTCTACAAGGACCCCACAAAATTTTAGTCTTAAAAACAATTAGATTCCCTGTCAAGATGATGACTTCCCACAGCTCTCTGAGACTTGGGGAATGAGAAACAGACCTGCTCTTGACTGTTGACCAAACACATGAAGAATGATTGTTTCTTCCAAGCTCAAAGTTTGCAGGAAGCATGAACTTGTCTCTTTTCACCAGGGCCACATCATCTACCTTTTGAAAGGAAATTGATCACCCTCTCCCTCAAAATTGGGAAGTATGTGATCATTCCTCTTTTGTCCCTGCCACTCTTTGTTTCTCCACACTCTTCAGGGGTCTTCTTTGTGGTTTCCAGTGCTTTGACAATCTTGCTGTCTCTGGATTAGTCCATTCCTTGCTATTTGGACTCTTTTCATTCCCTGCATCACGTGGAGGTAGTTTCTAATCCATCATCTTACCCAAACAGCCTCAGTTTTTACTTTTTTAATGGTAAGAAATGTAAAGTTCTTTTTAAGGGAAAAAACACCGAAGTGAAAAAGGAGTTTGAAAAAATACCCTTTTTATGAAGAGTAACATTTTGCTAAGAATCACAAAGTAATGCAACCAGCCTAAAATATGAGGATTTGCTTTATATAAAAAACACAACTCTTTGAAACATGGACATGAACTAGATGAAGCTTAACGATCACACTTGTGTTGACGAATCCACAACAGGGCCACACGTCGTCCCTATTACTTAACTCGGAGCACAGTGGGATTTCAGTTTACTTATGATTTTAAAGACATCTTCTAGCTAAGTATACTCCTAAAAGTCTCAATTAAGGGTAATATTTTCCTTTTATTTTCTATACACATTTTAAAATAAATGAATGAATAGATGCATACTGTACTTAATTTTTTAAAGACAGAGTCTCACTATGTAATCCAATTGACCTTTGTATCACTATGAATCCCAGCTTGGCCTGGGATTTACAGCTTCCTCTTACATTATCCTCCTGTAAGTAGGGATTGAAGGCATGTGTTACCTCAATACTTATTAGCCACATTTTAATGATATATAGTCCCCATCATATTGTTTCTTGTTTAATTTAAACATTATAACTAATATTTGATTTCAGGTGCTGCAGGAATGGGAACAAAGTATAACTAGAGAATTAAGACAAGGTAGGTGTCAATTTTGATTCATTAAATTTGGATTAATTAACTGATTCCTGGAATAAAGTATAAATAGCTAACAATATCTCTTTCAGTGGTAGATTCTACATTGCTATTTGTTCTTACAAAATCAAGGGAAAGGTGTGCAAAACACAAGCATTCTTAATGAAAATATATTTATCCATTGTTTATTCCTTTCCTATCACTTTAAATTCCTCAAAGCCTTAAACAGGTTAAACAGATACTTTTTTAAAAAAAATAAACAGTAACATTTTGCTAAGAGTAGCAAAGTAATATGGTTAGCTTAAAATATGAGGGTTCATTTAACCTGGTATTAGAAACACCACTTTTCTGAAATATGGATATGAACTAGATGAAGAGTAATGATCACACTTGTATTAGATGATACAGTGGGTACGTATGTATTCTGTATGCACCATCTGGCTCCCACTCTCTTCATTTCTCCCATTCTTGTGAAACTGTCCTTAAAGACAATGGCATAACTCCAAAGACCCTCGGGATTACAGGCAGCTGAGGAATTTGAAGAGCAGGATAAGTATTCTGCTGCAAAGAAGAACACAGCAGTTAGTTATCCAATACCAAATGGTCAGCCCTGAAAATATACATACAGGTAACTTGATACAGACAGGGCAGGTGGTATTTATGAATTTAGTAATATATACATGCCTGTATGTATGTGTGTAACAATAATTAATGAAAAAGTGGCCATGAATTTGAAAAAGAGTGATTAGGTCTATATGAGAGGGTTTGGATAGAGGAAAGCGAAGAGGGAAATGATAAAATTATATTATAATCTCAAAAACAAAAAAAATTTACAAATAAAACTTCAACAGCATGGTAATCTTCTCGATTTACAACCAAGGAACCAAGGTTTATTTACTAAAATTTAGTCAAAAATCAAACTGCAACAGCAAAAGAGCCACACTTCATAAACTGTGACTTGACAAGTGCATTTCCAATCTCCCAGCATTTACTTCCTTAACTGTTTACCGTTTATCCTCAGGGAAAGCTTAAATTTCCTTATCATCAACTGAAAATATCCAAATCCACTTATTCTTGACAGTACGTCAGACTTACCTCCGCACAGGAGCCCTGCTCTGCCTGTTGGCTTTCACTCCTCGCCAAACCAGCCTACTCAGAGCTCCACCCACGCTCCTGCCTGTGTCCGTGCACTTCTCTCTAATGTGCTCACTTTCTTCTCGTCCTTCAGATCTCGGCTCCTAGATAGCCAACAAACAGCCATACTGACACGTCTGAGTCTGATTGTTCTAGAAGTGTTCCGCTTTGTACCTGCCAAAGTGTCTGTGAGTACATGGACATTGTCAACTCACCTGTTCTTTTTCTTAGCATTATAGTATTTTGTTGTGGAGGAACAGACTGTGTGATCCTCACCTGTCTTACCTGTGCTTGTCACAACACCTTATTAAACAACTCTTGAAGAATACTTGAAGACCAGGAAAACCAGATGTACTGTTATTTAGTCACACTGGCAATTAATTGTATAACTGTTGCCAATTTTATTTGTCATTTCTACTTTAATATTTTAAATTTTTCTTTATTATTGAGAATTTTATACAGGTATATAAGAAATACAATATATAATACCTCATTTTTCCAACTTCCCTTATTTTTCCCCCAATGTGTCCCCTTCCATCTTCATTCTTTGTTTTATAATTCACCAACTTCAGTTAGTGCTTCCCATATGTTCATGGATGTAGAGCAATTCACTGGACTCTAAGAATCCTCGTAGTGGCCATATTTCCCCAAAGGAATGATTCTTCCCCTTTAGCAGCTATCAGCTATCAATAGCTCCTCAGTAAGGGGCAAAGCCTGGAAGTCATCAGCCCCATCTCTTGCCAGATGTAGATCTTGTGTAGGTCTTTGCCCCATCTGTGCCAGATGTGATCTTGTATAGGTCTTAGCCCCATCTGTGCCAGATGTAGATCTTGGGTAGGTCTTAGCCCCATCTTTGTCAGATGTAGATCTTGTGTTGGTCTTTGCCCCATCTGTGCCAGATGTTGGTCTTGGGTAGGTCTTTGCCCCATCTGTGCCAGATGTTGGTCTTGGGTAGGTCCTGTGCAGGTAAGCACATATGCTGTAAGCTCATGAGTATGATAGGTGTTTCCTGTCCAGAAGATAGCACCCCTCTCCATCCTCTCATTTTGATATTCTTTCCACATCCTTTTTCTGCACTATTCCCAGTCTTAGCTTGGGGGATTGTCCTGTTTAGAGCTGAGCACTCAGTCTCTTATTCTCAGGGCCCTGACCAGTTTTGCATCTCTCCACTGACTACTGTCTACTGCAGATAGAACCTTCTCTGATGACTGCTGAGACCAGCCCAGGTCTTTGGGTATAAACATAACTGTTTAGAAGGTTACAGATATAATGAACATTAGCAAAACAGGTCTGCCCTCCAGTCTGTGGCCTGCCGAGCTGTGCTGTCTAGTTTTATGTCAACTTGACGCAAGGTATATTCATCAGAGAGGAGGGAGCATCAGTTGAGAAAATGCCTCTAGAAGACAGGGATGTATGAAAGCCTGTAGTGAATTTCCTTAATTAGTTATTGTAGCATGGATAATAAAAACCCAGAGACATACAGGGGTTAAAGCTGAAGATCAGAGAAGCAGAGCAGTAAGCCACTAGAGAGACCTTTGACCTCTATCAATGCTCAGACCAAAGGGGTGATCCTCAGACTGCCTAGAGTGTACTGTGTCTCCACCAAACCCCAGACTCCACACTCCAGTGACTTCCTGTCTCTTCCCCTTTATATTACTCTCTCTGCCCAGCTGTATCCCTTCCTGTCTCCACCTCCCTAGTGCTGGGATTAAAGGTGTTTGACTTTCAAACACTAGGATTAAAGGAGTGAGATTAAAGCCACCACCACCTGGATCTGTTTCTGGATCAATCTTGTGTAGCCCAGGGTAGCCTTGAACTCACAGAGATTTGTCTATCTCTGTCTCCTGAGTCCTGGAATTAGAGGTGCATGCCACCACTCCCTGACTTCTAGTGGCTTAGCTTTGCATTCTGATCTTCAGGTCCTGGAACTAGCTCTTGTAGACCAGGCCGGCCTCGAACTCACAGAGATCCATCTGCCTCTGCCTCCCAAGTGCTGGGATTAAAGGCAAGCGCCACCGCTGCCTGGCCAGGCTTTATTTATTAAAATACATATAAAATATCGCTACAAGCTATTGATGGAGGAGGGCCCGGCTCACTGTAGGTGGTATGAACTGTGGGCTAGTGGTCTTGGGTTCTATTTTTTTTTTAAAGATTTATTTATTATGTATGCAGTGTTCTGCCTGCATGTATGCCATCAGGCCAGAAGAGGGCCCCAGATCTCATTACAGATGGTTGTGAGCCACCATGTGGTTGCTGGGAATTGAACTCAGGACCTCTAGGAAGAGCAGTCAGTGCTCTTAACCTCTGAGCCATCTCTCCAGCCAGTGGTCTTGGGTTCTATAAGAAAGAAGGTTGAGCAAGCTGTGAAGAGCAAGCCAGTAAGCAGCACTCTCCTCCATGGCCTGTGCATCAGTTCCTGCCTCTGAGTTTCTGCGCTGTTTGAGCTCCTGTTCTGAGCTCCTTCAGTGATGAACAGGGATGTGGAAGCACAAGCCAAATAAACCCTATCCTCCCCAAGTTGCTTTGGTCACGTGTTTCATCGCAGCCATAGAAACCCTAACTAAGACACCAACCAAAGGTTTTTGATCAGGATCATAGTACCAGGCACGGAACTTCCTTCCCTGTACAAGCCTCAAGTCCAATCAGAAAGCGGTTAGTCAGTCCACAGCAGTCATGCTACAATTGCACCAATGGGACATACTAAGTTTATCTTCATTAACATTGATTTTTTAAAACTCTTTAAAGCTAACTCATTGTTAATTCACTATAAAGTCTTGACATAGAGATTTTTTTCTTTGCAGCTACTGCTGAATCTGGACTTCATAGAACTTCTTCTCTAGAATTCACTCATATGTGAAGTCATAGTCTTCCTAATGGACCTATCAGAAGAATGTGTAGAGATCTTAATACACACACACACACACACACACATTTTTAAATATAATATTTTACCTTTAATATGTTATTTGACTGTTCATAAAACATTTTTATTATTTTCCAATATGTGTAAAACATTAAAGAATATTTTGTATCAGAGATTGGTAGTAAAAATTAAATATTTTAAACTGTTTTTTGGATCTGTAACTAATTTTTAAGTAAACATTTCAAGTTAACACGTGTACCATGGAATTTTATGAACTCAGGCTTCTTCAATGCTAGTTGTCACAGTGGCACACAGAGACAAAATTGTTAATGTTTTCTTGGGGTTAAATATCACCTTAGTGAAGACTTATTTGCCAATTTTTATCAACTCATGCATATATATTAATATTATTTTAAATATCATCATATATAGTTTAAATGTCATCTTGATATACTGGTATCATAGCCATTGTCAACACATTTTAATCCAACTTAACAAAATCAGGGATAAAAAGTGAGACATTGCAGCAGACATTTGTGGAAATTCAGAAAGTCATAATGACATGCTTTTAAAATCTTTATTCCACCGAACCAGAGCATCTAACAGAAATGGATCAATGTCTAGCTATATATGGGAGACCAAAGCTGAATCAAGATGAAAAGCAATAATTTAAATAGACACATAGCAGTCAATGGATTATAAGAGGTAATTAAAAGTCTTCCAACAAAAAATGCCCAGGGCCAGATGGAGTCAACATGAAATTATACCACATATTCAAAGTAGAGTTAACACTAGTACTCCTTAAGGTATTCCATGAGGCAGAAAATAAAGAACATTTCCAAATTCTTTTTTTTTAAAAGCTAGTATTACTCTATTACCAAACCAGACAAATACCCTGGGGGAAAAAAAGATTTATAGGCTAATATCTCTAATGAACATGGATGCAAGAACTTTCAAGATTTGGGTCACCCAAGTCCCACACCTACTGGGACCACAGCTTCCTCTCAGATAGTCTTCTTGGCTTTCAGATTCACCCCCTTCCCAGTAGGCTTGTAGCCAGGGACTCTCTAGCTATCACAGCCAGTACACTCCCAGTTAGGCTACCAATGCTTTCTTTCCCCTCCTCCTTTCCGGGCACCTAAGTACTATGACTGTTTGCCAGGTACCGCGACCTCTTCTTGGGTACTTCCCTTCCCTCTGGGATCAGCCTGCCCCCAGACCATCCACTACCAGGGACACTCCAGTTTCCAAACTTGGCAGGGACCCCCTGCCTACCTCATTTTCTGTCACAGCAGAGGACAGAAGACATGAAATAGAGGCAGTTGCCCTAAACACCATGATAAACAGAGCAATCCTGGCATGAGTTAGACTCCTCCTGAACATTGCAAACACCACTGCTGAAAGAAGAAAGATGACTTGAATAAAAAAGAGAAAAATTCAACCAAGAAACTAGAAAGTTGTACAAATCCTTCAGCAGAAATAAAAACGTGGAAAAATAGTCACCTCTAAAAATGCAAGTCCCATAGTAATGATCTGAATGAAAGTGACATGAAAAGCCAGGCGGTGGTGGCACACGCCTTTAATCCCAGCACTCGGGAGGCAGAGGCAGGCGGATCTCTGTGAGTTCGAGACCAGCCTGGTCTACAAGAGCTAGTTCCAGGACGGGCTCCAAAGCCACAGAGAAACCCTGTCTCGAAAAACCAAAACCAAAAAAAAAAAAAAAGAAAAAGAAAAAGAAAGTGACATGAAGGAACTTCCAGACAAAGAATTCAAATGTATGATTATAACCATGGCCAAACATAACCAAGTCAAAAATAACAAAGAGTTAAATGAAACAAGTTGATCCAATATATGAAAATAAAGTTTGAATTTTTAATGAAAACCCTTAACTAAAATAGTGTTGGAAATCTAATACTCAATAAACCAATTATAGACCTCAGTGGAAAGCCTTACCAAGAAAATTGCTCATATGAAAAACAGAGAATTGGAAATGGAAGACAAAACTGATGAACTGGCTCATTCTGTAAATGTCAATGAGAAACTTTTAAAAACAAATGAATGGAATGTGGGAGAGTCTGGAGACATCAGGATAAGGCTGGAGACTCAGCCCTGCCAACTGCCTGGGTTGTTGCCACCAAAGAATGACAAGAAAACTAGGCATCCCCAGAGACAGAGATTCCCATCCATGTGCAGAAAGCCTACAGAACACCAAATCTACAGGACTCGAAAGAAACTCCCTTAACATGCTATATTTCAAACATTAAAAACACAGGATATAGAAAGAGAATTGGAAGCTACAGGGGAAAAAGGTCAAGTCACTTAAAAAGGCTGGACTATTTAGAACAACACCTGGTAATTCAGTGGAAAACTTCAAAGCCAGGAAATATTCATTCCAGGGTGTAAAAGACCACACTGTCACCCTTAGCAAAAGTCTCTGAAAGTTGAAGGAGAAACAAAAACTTAAGAGCAGTGTAAGTGGAGACTACGTGTTCATTTCCTGGCCGCCCAACCCAAATAATCACACAGAATCTATATTAATTACAACACTGCTTGGCCAATTAGCTCAGGATTCTTATTAACTAACTCTTACATCTTAACCCATTTCTATTAATCTATGTGTCACCACAGGCTGTGGCCTACCAATAAGGTTCCAGTGTTCTGGCATCTTTCTCCTTTGGCAGCTACTTGGCATCTACCTGACTCCACCTGTTTTCTCCCTGCATTCAGTTTAGTTTTCCCTTCTATCTCCATTCTGTTAACCCATAGGCCAAAGCAGCTTCTTTGTTAATCAATGGTAATAAAACATATTCACTACATACAGAGGGGAATCCCACATCAGAGCAGATAAGGAATTTGCTACAACTAAGCCAGATCTACAGAGGGTGCCAGAAGGAGTACTTCAGTCTGAAGAGAAGGATAAATTCCCAAGAGTCGCAGAAAAGAAATAAACAATGCCATAACAGGGAATCAAAGAGATATGAGAAAACACCACAAAATTAACAAAGTTATAGAAATTGACTTTGATTTTCAATAACTGTGAATGTTAATGGTCTTAATTATGTACTAAAAAGACAGACAAAAAGATGGGGTTAGAAAAGAGGATGCATTTTTTTTTGCCTCACATCGAAATAGACATCACCTTAGAGTAAAAGATGTAAAAACCAACTATAACTAAAAACTAATCATATTCCAATATCTGAAAAAACAGACTTCAAATCAAAATTAACCAAAAGAGGTAAGGAAGAATACTCCACTCTCATTAAAGAAAAAAAAATCTATCAACAGGATTCCACAGTCCTAAACACATACACATCAAACACAAGGGCACCCAGTTCATAAAAGAAAGACTGTTAGATCTAAAACCACAGAGGAGGCCCAACAAAGTGAGAGCAGGTGCTTTCAATAACCCATTCTCACCAATAGTCAAGTGCAGTAGTCTGTATACAAAGTGTTCCACATCGTCCCCAGTATTTTGTATCCCAATTGGTGGCACTGTTTAGGGAGAGGTTTAGTAGGGGCCAAGAGCTTTATGTCTCTCCCACATTTGTATTTGTATGCAGGATCTTCTCAGGCATATTCTGTTTATTTCCAACCTTTCTGTCAATTGGCTTCTTTCATATGTTATGCTCTATGCTGCTATCTCCAGTACCTACTCAGTAATCACAATGTCTCAGTCTTCCTTGCTGAGTTGAATTTCTGCTCAGGCAGTCCGAGGCTCAGCCCTCTCTTATAAGTTCCTGCAGCACAGGGCACTAGCTTAGAATTATCATGTGGCCAGCTCCTGTCTTCTCTGTGTGCCGAGTGTCAAGAAATAATTTGGTAGATTAGGTTATAAATTGAGAATTTTTATAGTGTTGCTTGGCAGCGGTGGCACATGCCTTTAATCCCAGCACTCCAGAGGCAGAAGCAGGAGGATCTCTGTGAGTTTGAGGCCAGCCTGATCAACAGAGCAATTTCCAGGACAGCCATGGCTACACAAAGAAATTCTGTCTCAAAACCAAAAAGAAAACAAGACTAAACAAAAAACCACCACCAACAACAACAGAAAAACTATAAATAGTGTCAAAACTGAAAACTCCTAGAAAGAAACTGTGTCTGCAGACTGATTATAATTTCAATACTGGGAGAACTGGACCACTAGGGGCCCTGAGGCTAATTGCCCTTATTTTGGGCTAGTTTTATCTCTCAGGTCAGCCATTCCTTGACCACCTCTGTGTGAGAACTAAGTCTTGTGGGTAACACACAAAAGCTTTTGGAATATGTTGGCTTAGCCGATACAATGGCTCCCACCAACCCAAAAGCAAGAATGTCAATAGATAGTATTTCAGGCCTGCAGCAAAGCCTACCCTTCTCACTGTGACCCTCTCTAAAGTACCCTCTAATTCGTTTTAAACTTGTCTTGATTTATGTCTTTTCTGGTCTGTAAAATTATAAACCTTCATAAAACTTCTTCCACTTTAGAACATGGAGTTGGGGGAAGTCTGAATCTGTGTCCTAGGCCGTGCTCACCCAAATGTCTCAGGAATAAAATATCTCTTACTCTCTTTACGATGGGAGCTTTGTTTCTTCTGTTGACAGTACTGTTATTTTTCTTAGTTGCATTAGTAAGTGTAATGGTCGCATGCCTCTGAGTAGTTAAACTGTGCTAAGCACCTTTCCCATATTTGTTAATATGAGAGGCAGAATGGTATCTGAACTCCATTTTAAACTGTACTTCCCTCAGTTGGTGTAAGTTGACTGCTTTTCACATTTATTTACTGTGAGGCCAGTGGAAAGAAATACAATCAAGGAAAAATGAGTGACTATAACAGCACAGGTTTAATCTGGGGGGGGGTGTACCTGTCTGCCTATAGGCCGGGGTAGTTAGGGGGAAAGTGTTGGAGGGTGGAAGGAAACTGGGATGTTTCCTCTTTTGCCTCTAGGTTGGCCAGTGCTAGGGAGTTACGCCCAAGTTATTAATCCCCAAATGAATTCACACAGCCCAGTTTCTGATGCAAATTACACGAGGGTCTTTATTTTACAAAGCTGAGTTTAGACCACCCCTTTCTAGCACCCCAGCATTGTGGGTGAGGAAAGTATGTCGTGGTGAGTCGGAGGTGGGAGAACTTTTAAAGGGGAAGTGCCGTAATCAGGGGGTTCATGTCCTGTTGTCTTGGGATTGGGTAAGGAGGGCATAGGGTAAATTAGTTTCTGAAACCATTGGCCAGTTTGGGGCCATGAAACACTAACAAAGAGCTATAAATTACTGACAAGGTATCTTCAAGGACAGGATGCTTCCTAGGAACATCTGGACCTTATTACATTTTATGGCCCTAGTCCCTAGCTCCTTAACTGGCTATTTATAGGGTATTTATTCAAATTCCACTATCGCAGCATATTTCTGGAACTGAGATCCCCCCTATTTATATGGCTTAAGATGAAGCCCTTTCTTTAAAACAGAGTTTGCAAAGTCAGGACATCACAAGGGGTAAAGAGGTAATGGTGAGTTGAAGAATTTTAAGTGATCCATAAACATTTCTAATCTATACTCTTCACTTTCTCTTGCATTATAGGGTTTTCCCCCTTAGTTCATCTGAGGTGGTTTTTTAAAAATATTTATTTACTTATTATGTATGCAATATTCTGTCTGTGTGTATGCCTGCAAGCCAGAAGAGGGCACCAGACCCCATTACAGATGGTTGTGGGCCACCATGTGGTTGCTGGGAATTGAACTCAGGACCTTTGGAAGAGCAGGCAATGCTCTTAACCTCTGAGCCATCTCTCCAGCCCCGAGGTGTTTTGTATATTAAGGGAAGTATATAGTTGTATTGGTTATTTTTCTATTGCTGTGTTAAAATACCATGACCAAGGCAGTCTGTAGAAGAGTTTACTTGGGGCTTATGTCCAGAGGGATTAGAGTCCATCACAGTAGAGAATCGTGGAGGCAGGCGGCAGAAAGCTGAGAGCTCACCTCTTGAATAGCAAACAGGAAGCAGAGAAGCTAACTGGGAATTGCATTGGGTTTTGAAAACCCAAAGCTCACTCCAGTGACAGACTTCCTCCAGCAAGGTGACACCTACCTCAGCCTCACCTCCTCAAACTGCACCTGCAACTGGGAACCAAGTATTTCAAATGACTGAGACTTACAGGTGACATCTCTTTCAAACCACCATGATAATCATGTATCTGTGGGAAAACTTTAAAAATTATTCACAGCTTTCTTTTAATTTTTCTCTATATGTTTGTTTGGATGTGTGGATTTAAAACAGTTTTGAAACAACATCCTCACCGTGTTTGTTGCTGACGTTGATGGCTTGAGGTCAGCTGAGCCTCCCACTGCATCTTCCTGGATAGTTGAGAGTACAGCACGTGCCATCACACTAGCGCTAAGCAGCTTTATATAGTTAAAGTTAGCATTTGGTCTTTTTTTTTATATTGAAATAATACACACAGAAAGATACAGACAACCAGCTGATCAGCCAATGAAAGTATGAGTCCTTTATTATCCAGCAAACCAAAGTGGGCTTATACCTCAGAGTCTGTTGGTGCTAAAGCTCAGGGGTACAGCCGTTTTTGCCTTTAAAGAGCGTACTTTACATCAGTATCAGAGGACAGATTAACCTGGCAATGTTCATTCCTGGCAGAGTATATTATTTATTTCAGGCGTAGCATGGTAATTTTTTTTTAAGATTTATTTATTATGTATACAGTGCTCTGCCTCCATGTATGCCCGCATGCCAGAAGAGGGCGCCAGATCTCATTACAGACAGTTGTGAGCCACCATGTGGTTGCTGGGAATTGAACTCTGGACCTCTGGAAGAGCAGCCAGTGCTCTTAACCACTGAGCCATCTCTCCAGCCTGGTAATTATTTTTGGCTTACACCTTCTTTGGTTGCTTTAGTTTCTATTAATTATTTTGGTTAGAAATCTCAAACATAGCCAGACAGTAGTGGCACATGCTTTTAATCCCAGCACTCAGGGAGGCAGAGGCAGGTGGATCTCTGTGAGTTTGAGGCCAGCCTGATCTACACAGTGAGTTCCAGGACAGCTAGAGATACACAGGGAAACCCTGTCTTGGAAAACCAAAAATAAAACAAAAATAAGAGAAAAGAAAAAAAAAAGACTTCTCAAACACATTGCCAAGGCAGGCATGATTATTGAGAAGCTAGAAGGTTGAGAGAGGAACACAAAAAGGAGTCAGGACAAGATGGCATTACCTTAGTCAACATTCTGAGGTTGGGATGGATTGACAAAATCCTTCCCTGTTCTATTTCTCATACATCCTCTAGAACTTTAAAAATGTTATACATGGGAGGAAGTAGGAAGAATAGAGGGAAGGAAACTGTCGAGATTTATACTGTATGAGAAAAGAATCAGTGTTTAATAAGGGTGTGTGTGTGTGGAGGACAGCAAGAAAACAAGTCCTTCTAAATCAACACTATCCAAGCTCATATGAACTCCCAGAGACTGAGGCAGCACGCACAGGGCCTGCTCGGGTCTGCACCAGGTCCTTTGCAATTAAGTTATGCCTTAAGTTTGGTGTTTTTATGGGATTCCTGAGTGTGCAAACGAGTAGTTTTTGTTTCTTGTGCCTTCTCTTGGGCTCCTGTCCTTCAGTTTGCTTGTTGTGTCCAATTCCGACTTGCTAGTTTTTGTATTATCTTACTATATTTTATTACTATCCCTTAGAAGTCCATTTGTTTTCTGATGAGAGACAAAAAGGGAGTGTGGTGTAGGAGGCTCCTTCTGTATTTGGGTTGCTTTTATTGGTTAATAAAGAAACTGCCTTGGCCTTCTGATAGGGCAGGACTTAGATAGACAGGAAAAAGAGAACAGAATGCTGGGAAGGGGACAGAGTTAGAGAGAGCCGCCTGCCATGAAGCTGCCAGATCAGACACGCTGAATCTTTCCTGGTAAGCCACGACTCGAGGAGACACACAGATTATTAGACAATGGGTTAAACAAATATGTGAGAGCCAATAAGAGGCTAGAGCTAATGGACCAGGCAGTATTTCAATGAATACAGTTTCTGTGTAATTATTTCGGGTACGCACCGGGAGCTGGGCGGGACAGAACAAGGGGCCCTGCACCGGGAACGCAGCCCCCGCGCCTCATTACTACAGGAGTGGATCCATAGTGGAGGGGAGGTAGGAGGACCTGGAAGCAGTAAAGGGAAGGAAAACAGTAATCAGGATATTATCATATGAGAAAAAAATAACTTCAATAAAAGAAAAAAAAGGAATATCCAATATTCTGGTGTTTTTATTTTGTTGTGGAAATGTGGGTTAAAGGAAGAAGAAAAAGCTGTAGAAATAATTGGAAGAATTTACAAATCAATTTACAAGATATTTCCCCTTGATTTTTGTAGTGTTCCTGAAATCAAGTGCAGTTTTCCTAGCCTTTTCAGTAGAAATTATGTCAAGGGCATATGAGTGGATTGCCAGTCTTTCCGCATCTAATCCTGAGCTGCTCTCGGAGAACACCGAGCCTTCTCAACTGTAGCCCACAGGACTCATAACAACTAGGAAGGTTCAGCTGGACAGGGGAAAATATAATGAAAGAATCCTGTCATGTTTCCAGAAGTCACCCAAGTAACATAGCTGAGGGAAAATTGCTTTAATATATTGAAATCATACAAAAAGTTAGACAAATAATTGTTAATCCTACTGGTGAAAATAAGACCACTACCACAATTTTAGAGCCAAGTTAGAAGCAAGATTTATTAAGTACGGGCCGGACAATGAACACTGGCTGGTTCCATGCCTGGGATTCCCAAAGAATGGCAGCGAGTTAGTTATATTAATCCAGTGCTTATAAAGGCAAAACCCACAAGTCTATGTATTTCCTACCGCCATCCAATCCAGGACAAGCATACATCCTAACATACTTTCTGACTGGCACCTATGAGAGATCAGATACACCCTGTCCAGTTGGGGCAACCCACCTTGTTTACAAAAGTGAAAACACTGGGGCTTGTTATCTTACCTGAAAAACAGCCCCCAGCATTCCAGGGAGTTATCTGTCCTTGGGCAAGTGGGGCTTGTCGGCTAGAGGCATTTTTGTTTTATAGACCTCTTAAGCATAATAATTTCAACCTAAAATGTAACTTAGCCAGCACATAATAACAGAAAAAGAAAATCTGTTTCATTTTTTGAGAGAGTCTCATGAGCCCAGACTGGCCACAAAATCACTTTGCGGCTCTTGCACTGACCATTTGGCTTTCATCTGAACTGGGCTTCTCTGTTGCATTTGACTCTTTCCATTGTCCTCCTAGGAAAGGACCACTGATTTGTCTTCTGGCAGCCTTTGCATAGCCTGCGTGCTCCCCTTGCCCTATCTCTGTAATTTTATCTATCAGTGCCTGCCAAGTGTGTTGCTATATCTCCATGGATAGCTATTTCAAGAAGAGTACACATTTATCCAAAATACCTAAGAATCGGACACTTTCAACCAAAATTTCAATTGTGATTTTTTTTTAAGGTTTATTTATTATGTATACAGTGTTCTGCCTGCATGCCAGAAGAGGACACCAGATCTCATTATGGATGGTTGTAAGCCATCATATGGTTGCTGGGAATTGAACTCAGGACCTCTGGAAGAACAACCAGTGCTCTTAACCTCTGAGCCATCTCTCCAGCCCTCAATTGTGATTTTTTATTTGCTATAATGTATTAAATGTCAGAGGCAATTTGAGACTCAAGAGCTAGAATTTCTAAGTCAGTATGTGCATTTCACACAATGAGCTGCTAATGGTGAGCAGAGTATAGTATGCTAACTAGACTTTCCACATCTGTGTAGTAAATTATACGTATTCTGTGGAATTGATGTTATGGAAAGTTTAGAGTGCCAAACATGTTCAATGTATATTTTAATTAAATTTATGGCAATTAAAATGTTTGAAGGCAAGGATAACAAAGTTATACATGTATGTGTATGTGTACATGTGTGTGTATTTGCACATGCACGCATATGCTTTTGTCCATTTAAAGCTTATTTGGTGTTGAATGTGCAACATGAATGACGACCCAACACTCTTTTTCCTGAGAGCCTAACCCCCCAACTCTTGAATTATTGAGTTACAACAAAGAAGGCTGACTGGGTTTTGTCAAACCCTGGCCAAGTAACTATGAACAGAACATTTTCTTTTCTTGCAAATACAAACATGATCAGCTGAATTGGCGACTGCTCAGTAGTAACCTATCCTTATATTTCTACAGTAAAATTCATCTTTTTATATGGCACTGTATGCTTTAGCAATATTTACATAGGATTTTCCCATTAACAACCATAAGTGACATTGGGTTATCATTATGTGTGTGAAGAACATGTTGTTTTTATTGATTTTGGCACCATCATTATCTTCATTAAAAAAAACTTCAAAATTTTCCATCTTTTTGTGTTCTAGAAAAAAGTTAATTGCTTTTCAGTGAACCAGTTTTTATCATTTATATGGGATTTCTCTGCAGGGGAAGGTGGTTTTTTTTTTTTTCATCATTTGGGAATAGAGGGGAAGAGGAGAGTGGAATGGCAGGAAGAATTATTTTTTGATCATATAGTCCAGTTCCCCTGTGCTAATGGTTTGCTTAGACTTTGTCTATTTCTGGGATCTATCTGAATAAACTGTAGTTTCTTGTAACATCCATTTAGTTTCCTGTTTGTTTAAAGTTGAGTGAAATTAGCTTCTTGGTAATATATTATTTTCCATATATGTGATTTTCCTACTTTAAAAACATCACATCAAGGCTGGGTGTGGTGGCACACACATTCAGTAGTAGTTCTTAGAGGGCAGAGGCAGGTGGCTCTCTGTGAGTTCAAGGCCAGCCTGGTCTACATAGTGAGTTCCAGGACAGCTAGGGCTATAAAGAGAGACCCTGTCAAACCAAAGAAAGAAACGTCAAGTGAAATTTTTCCTCTTTTTTTTTTTTTTTTTGCTTATTTGAGGGTCGTGTTTACTTTGGTTTAGTATTTTTAATATATTTTAAATTAATTGTAGGTACAAGATAGAACCAATTTCTCCCCATCCCTGGAAAACAGTGTGCCATTTATTTTAAAATTCTGGGGTTCTTCACACCCAAAACAGCATAAAAATAAACAAATCAATTAAAACCTAAGGAAACATGAGCAACAAGGAACTCAATACATAGAGTTCTTATAACTCTGTAGAAAAAAAAAGTATGTAGTCACACACAAAAGGCAATGGCACAGTACTCCCAGGGAGGTTTTAGAACTATCTGATGATGTTACTGATAAAAAGTTTAAACTTATTTAACAAAAGATGTCCTTCCACAGGGAGGGGAGAAGCAGGGAGGGGAGCAGAGAAAAATGTAGAGCTCAATAAAAATCAATTAAAAAAAAGATGTCCTTCCACTCACGATCCTCCTTCAAGTGAGGAATTCATTAGTGCTGGAATACAGTGGGTGGGCTTCTGTGCTGGCCAGCCGGCCTGATCACTAGGAATCTTCCTGAAAACATAGGCAAGCCGGTTGGTATCCTGAGCTTCTAAAAGCTGGAAACTTTCAGGACAGATTCCTAAATTTTAAAGCAGGTTCTGGCATAGTCCAGGCTGGCGTCAGACTTGCTGTGTAGACGAAGATGGCCTTGAACTCCTGATCCTTTTGCCTCCACTGGGCCCCCTTCATTTCTGATTGACTGTTGTCTTACGTGTTTTCTGAGTTCCTGAAGTTAAACCCACCAGTCAAGAATAAGACCGTTACCACAGTTTAAAGTCAAATTTGAAGCGAGCTTTGATTAAATACTGGCCAGGTTGATGGGCTCTCCGGCCAGGTCCATCTCTGGGTTTCCAGAAAATGGCCCCAGGACATGGTTTGTAGGGGGCTTAAGTATTTCCCGTCAGGTCCTGAAACATTCCCCGGCTGATCCTTCCGCCCATGTGTGATCAAGCACATCTGGTGTAGGGTCAAGCAAACTTGTTTAGGGGAGTGAAAACCCTCTAAAGCATTTTTGTTTTGTGGATCTCTTAGGCATAGAAATTAAAACTCAAAATGTAACTTTGGCTCTCACGCTGGATAAGTCGAAAGGTATTAGTTCTCTGAAGCCATTAATTTTTTTCGTCTTCACCCTGAAAGACCCCCAAAGTGGTCTTATCGCTGAGGAGCCCCCAGACTCAATAACCAGGCCGTCAAATGCAAAAGCACG